>MINK01172112.1:0-32828 GCA_001735545.1 Phormia regina
AAAGAAATTTTAAATTATGTAGTATTGTTGTAAAACGATTTTAAATTTGATAATTACCACCAGAGCTCTCTAAAATCAGTTCATTGAGTTGTGGTTGATGGGAAAAATGTTTAATTAATGTTTAGTGAGAAAAATTTATTTGCAGCTTTTGTGTAGTGGCTGTTCAGATTTTGCAATATTTAGTATAGTGCAGATTTTTTCACTACCACTAAATTTGGTTATAGTGTAAAAATTTGCAATATCACTAAAATTGTTTAGTGGTAGTGAAGAAATGTTTCAAATGTTTCACTATAACTATAGTGGTGGCAAATAGTTAAAAATCAAAATTTTTTCACTAAAGTGCGATTTAGTGAAAAGCTGAATGCACTCACAATTTAGTGCACTACCTCCCAACTCTGATATTTTCAAGGAAATGAAAATTTAACGGTGGGAAAAATTTCACTATTTTTGCCCTCTTTGGTTTCAGCTAAAAATATATTTTATAACCGAAATTATATCCAAATATACATAATTCATATAAATAAAATAAATATCTTTAGTAAAACACATTTTTTTAATTTTTATTATTTATTTTTATTTTTTAATTTTATTAAATTTTTGTGCCAGCACTTTGGTGGTTTATTTTTGTTTTCATTTAAATTAAATTTTCTTTCTTCCTTCATGTTTTTTTTTTTTCTCTACTTGACAAATACATTTAAGGAATTTCTGTATTTTTTTAATTTAAATAAAATTTTAATTGTTATCCATACAAATAATTAAATATTATTTGTAAACATTTATATAAATTACAATTATTTTTTTTAATACAATACAAACTAGTTTTACAATAAGACACAATTTTCAGTTTGAAATATTTTAAGACACTTGGTTTTATTTTATAGATTAAAGATGTTTTTTTTTTTTTTTTTTAAATACTTTACAAACTATTAAGGTTATTTCATTTTAAGTTTATTTTTTACTTAAACAAAAACGTATACACAGTAAAAAGGAATAGTATATAATATAGTAAAATAGTTAATAGTAAAAATTCATTACAATAGGGCTAAGGTAGGGATTGATCATATTATAGTAAGAATATCTTAATTCCATATCCACTTTGTAAATAAAATTCTTTTTTTTTTTTTGGGAATTAAATTTAAATCTTTAATTAAGATACACTGGGGATTTTTTTGGGAGGAAATAAATTAATTTTTAACAAAAAATATACACAAAATAAACATTTTTTAAAAAATTAAATAATAAAAAATATTATGGCAAATATATTGGAATTTTTTTAACAAATTAAAAAAGAAAACAAAACAATTTGTGATTTTTTTCTTATTATACTGGTATTTAGTTTGATTTTTTTTTAATTTATTTATATTCTGATAATATTTTTCTTAAAAAATTGCTAATTCTTATAATGCATTTTTATAAACTAACATAACTAAAGTCCTTTGGATTGTTTGATAATAATGAACATCATTAGTGTTATTTGTTTAGTTTTTGTAAATGATTTTTTTAATTTTTATTTTAATATTATTTTATAATTTATTTTAATTAATTAGTTTTTTATTTATTTTTGGGTAAATGCCTTTTCATATGCAAAGCCAAATGATCACTTCTGGCAAAACTTCTTTCACACACAATACATTTAAAGGGTTTTGCTCCTGTATGTTTGCGATAATGACGCGTTAACTCATCAGAACGTGCAAATCGCCATTCACATTCAGGCCACTGACAGGTATAGGGTTTTTCACCTAAAATTTGAAGAATAGTAAAAATAAAAATTATAATTTTTAATAATTATAAGATATGTATTTATATAAAATGAAATCAAAATATTTATGTCCTTTTGTATGTCAAAATTTAATTTCCAAAAACTCCCAATATATATATATATNNNATAAAGAAGGTTATTGGTCCTAATAATTATATATAGGTATATATAATCTAAATTTATTCAATAATATTACTTTATTATGCAATATATATATCAAGCAGGTTTGGTTAAATTAAAAACACATATTATATATATATATTATCAATTCTTCCAAAGATTAAATGGAATCCCATGAGAATTAAAAACATTAATTTTGTTATAACTATCACCATTTCCCAAGGAAATCTACATATTTAACTTCCTTAAATAAAAACACTCACTATTCTCCACAAATCGTCATGAAAGTTTGAATTTTAATTCATTTTCCACACTATCGAATTTCTTACAGAAACAAACATTTTTTTAAACACTAAATGAGTCCATAAAGATCTTGGTATTATTATTGTAAGCAATGAAACCACCAAGGAGAGTTTAAGTATGAGACTCAAGTCTGGGTATGTTTTTTATATCCTGAAACAAAAATATTTTTTGCCAGCCACAATCTCGAATTTAATATCATTATATGTTAAGGATTTCCTGAATATAAAACAAAAAAAAAAATATTACAAAAAACTTATAAATTAAAAATCTCAACATAAACCAATAAAATATCTATATAACCAAAACAATATATATAAATATGAACAACCTTCAAACAATCTTAAATCTTTTCAAATATCTTCAACTAGAAAAATGAAACTAAAAAAAAATGGGAGAAAAAATATATAATAAAAAGATCAAAAAAATTTTTATATATTAATTCTAAATAATGTAACTAAACATGTATGCTCGAAAAATAAGTCTACCTTCACTTCTATGCTTGATTAAGGCGGTTGATTTGAAAACTATAACTATTAATTGATATCATTTATATTAATACACCTCATATAAAACTCACATGATTCGAACATAATAAGGTTCAAAACCAATCAAATATCAAAAAAAACGGATAAAATATAACAAGTAACAAACAATTGTTAACATAGAGAAAGCAAAATGTAAAACATTCACATAACATAATTTTAGCGAACACATACTCAAAATACACAAATAACACCAAGACCAAAATCAATAGTCAAGTAAAAAAGAAGAAGAGACATTCTATATATATATATATATATATATATATATATATATATATATATATATATATATATATATATATATATAATTCTTCCAAAGATTAAATGGCAATCCATGAAAATAAAAACATTATTTTGTTATAACTTATCACCATTTCCCAAGGAAATCTAATATTAAATTCCTTTTAAATAAAAAACACTCACTCATACTCCACAAATCGTCATGAAGTTTTGATTTAAATCATTTTCCCACTATCGAATTTTCTTACAAAAAACAAACATTTTTTTTTAAACACTAATTAGTCCAATAAAAAGATCTTGGTATTATTATTGTAAGCAAATGACCACAAAGTTTGTTGCTCAAGTCTTTTGTTTTATATTGAAACACAAATTTTTGTTGCACCACCATTGCATAATATTGAAATTCCTATAAAATACTTTTAAAACAACCAAAAAATCTTACTATCAAATCTTTGACATCACATTAATTTCCTTGAATGAAAAAATGGAAAAGAAAAAAAAAAACAAAATTTTATTTCTAAAGTAAATGTATGCTAAAAATAAGTCTCTCCAGCAATTGGATTTGATTACTATTGTCATAATAGTTAACGATGCAAATCAAAACAAATCAAAGCAATCATCACAACTGCCAGGAAAATGTCAAAAATCTACTTTTTAGCCGCCAACTAAATACAATAAACAGCCAATCATCAAGTAAAAAAAGAAAAAGATTTTTATACAAAGACACAACACAACCTACTAACATCAAATCAATGAGCCATATCAGACAAGAATTCAACTCTATTAACGTTTTTTTTTTTTTTATAAAGAAAAATATAATAAGAAACTTTGGAAAAAAAACCTTAAACCGAAAAAGGTTTAAATGACGTCTCTTAGAAATTTTTTTCGCCACATTTTGAGCAGATAGCTAAGAAATAGGAAAAAAAAAATAATGCACCATAATTGCTTTTAACAAGACAATGTAATGCATTGATTAAATCCCCCAAACAAGAAGTTGATTTCTTCTGGCTGCTACTCTCAATACACATATGAACCAAAATATCGAAAAACCTACAAAAAAAAAATATGGTTAAAATATAAAATTTGGCAACAGATTTTTTGATTGAAGCTAATATGCCGCCTACACTCTTACACAATTTTTTTTTTATGCTCATATATGTCGTCTATTATAAACTAAATAAAGGAGAAAAATAGCTAAAATATATATAATAATAATAATATTGTATATTGGAAAACTTAAAAATTGTTTGCGGAGCAACAAATGAACCTTATAATATGTGACAGGCTTTTCTTATAAATACAATATTTAGTTAAAAGTCATATAAGACGGAAGAACAGGCAGGCCAGGCAGGCAGGCGAACCACTAGACAGACAACAATTCAACAGCTTAAATAAACAGGCGTTTTAATATTAAAGATAAGTTCGTATTTTTTTCACAAAATTTTTCCTTTATAATGGGTTATGTTTTTTCAAACTTTTACATGTGTATATGTAGAGAGTAGTATATGTGTATATTAGGGTGTCCAAAATAGAAAAAAAATATACTTCTTTTAGAATTTTTTGATTTTTTAGTACCGCAAAAGAGGTGCACATTTAATGACGTAAGAAAAATTTATGTCCAAATAAATGAAAAATTTTTGCAATTTTATGTGGATTCCACTAAAATTTTACTCATTTTTTGACAATAAATCTTATCCCCTTAACTACTACTCGGAATAAATTAAAGTGTATGAAAGAGTTGTAAATTAGTTTTATAGTCACCTTTTAATAACACGGGTTAAGCTACGGTGTGTCAAAGTTAATTCATGTAGAAGTAATTAAAAGATTTAGTTTTTTTTTTTTTTTTTAAATCTGCACTCCTGCATTTAGGTTTGGCTTCATTTGTTTCCTATTTTATTTTTACTAAACTCGTTTGAAATATTTTTATTAATCGACAAAAATGATTTTTTTTAATTCCCATTTCCGACAAATGGTGTTTGTAAGCCTCAAACATGAATTCATTTAAAATGTCTTTATTACACATTTTGAAGTACGTAATTTTTATTAAAAAATATTAAATTTGGATAATATTTCATTTCAAAGTATTATAATAAACATTTTTTCAGCATATTCTTTTGTAATGTACTTTAATTCACAAAAAATTAAGAAAAAATTCTCTCATATATCTAGGTGTTAGTCCCGAAAAATGAAACAAAGTCTAATATTATTATTTATTTTGTCAAGTAGTTTACAGAAATATAAAAATCTTTAAAATCGGACTTAACTTGTAGAATTTTCAATCTTTTACAAACACGAAAACGTAAATTTTAACACTCTGTCAACACTCTACTATTACAGAATGACTTCAAGATGATTTTTCCTAAAAGCTTAAATCCTCTCCAACATTTTTTGCATACATTTCAATTCGATTTGGCCCATAGTTTCAGAGATACAAATATATTACCAAAAAACTTTTCATCTAGGACCTACTGAGCGATATCTTTAAAAGGATAAAAATTTCATTTGAACAGGAAAAATCTTTACCTTTTATTTGAGTTCCCCCCTAATGTATATATGTATGCATGTAAGTATAATGTTTTAACAACTGCAAGTGGAGCATTCATAAGTGGCAGTGGCAGTAAGAGAAAAAAATACGAAACTACAATAAAAGCAAAAATCAAGCTCGTTAGTGTGGAAATTCTATTTTTACAGAATTTCAACAATCATGTTCATGAAAACGATTGATGTTGTCAGTATTTTAGCATTTATAAGCGTGCTCGCCTTATTTAGTCCATTAATAGGCACATAATTGCAATTGCAGACAATAATAACAATAATACGTACTTACTTGAGCTTACTATGCTCATAAGTACTTACTTGCCACCAAAACCAAATGAAAAGATCCAAAGTTAAGCTTAGAAATTTTCATCGACAATATACAACAGTAGCTCTTAAAAAGTTATTTAGTAAAACGTCAGTTAGACATTAATATCATAAGATAACTGTAATATTGAATTTGCTCCCCCTTTTTTTTCTCTTTTATATTACAAAAGGCCCCCATTAAAATAGGGTTATTAAGCAACAAAATTATTTTGTGGATAAAGTTAAAGGAATAAAGTAACCACGAAAAAGTTTAGTTTGAAGTTTTTTTTTCTTTTAACTATGGTTTTTAAAATTGAGACTGTTGTTGTTAGTCCATAATAATTGTTGGTTATAGATTTTGTTTCTAGTTATTGTTGTTGCTTGTGCGTAGGTGTTAAAAACTAAACATTAATTGGTGTAATGCATGAATCATAACACATTGTTAAATTGA
This sequence comes from Phormia regina, assembly GCA_001735545.1. Classification (NCBI taxonomy): domain Eukaryota; kingdom Metazoa; phylum Arthropoda; class Insecta; order Diptera; family Calliphoridae; genus Phormia; species Phormia regina. The sequence continues at coordinate 6,257 of MINK01172112.1, forward strand.
ATTTGAAGTTTATTTTTTGCTTATACAAAAACAAAAACAAACACACTCCACTTCACACTGTTAACTGAGTTATGGTGTGTAAATTGTTAATTGATTTGATGAAAAATGCATTGACACTAAACAATATAGAATAATTGGTTATGGTTTGGTTAAGGCTTAATTTTTTTTTTTAATAATTTTATTTTTTTTAAAGGAATTTTTGAAAAATTATATGATTTTATTAAGTTATGAATTTAAAATCGATTTGGAGTTTGGTAAAAAAAAAAACAAACGTAGATCAATTCAAAATTTCTTTGTTATCCATTTTTAAAGACTTGTCTTTTGAAATATCTAGAGAATTGAAACAACTTTAAGAAAAAGTAAAATAATAAAGTAATCATTAAAGACAGCATACTAATAAGAGAGCTGGTTTGAATGTTTTTCACTTGTAGGAGAATAAAGATAATTGAACATTTTATTAATTTGGAATATATTTCAAATTATATTATATTTTTAATACTCTACTTTGTGAGCACTTTACTTTTAATTGGTTCAAGTAAGGTCAAATCAGAGTAACTACGATATAACTCCTCCTCTATAACCCTGAAATACATTTGAATTTGATCCGACCAGCATGATTGGATTATTACCAAGAATTTTGCTTTTCACCTACTGTGTTTTGTGCAAAACTAATATAAAATTCAAGCTTTTGTAAAAAATTAACGAAAACTGGAAGCGTTATGCTCACCTTTGCTTTGCGAGTTTGCATAGATTTTTGAACCCTATTTAATACAGGATTTTAATTGAAGAGATATCGTCGAAAAAGTAAGAACTGAAGCTACTATGGACACTAAGAATCTTATTTTATTGGATCTTAGACAAAGATTATGACAAGTTACCCAAAAAATAGGTATAAAAATAAAATAATGTACCTAATATAAATACACTGGAGCATATTCCTATAAACGCACACTACTTTTTTTAAAAAAAAAGGTANNTAAAATAGTTAAATTTTGCTTTTGGATGAGAACAACAAAGATATAACAAAAACACAGAACAAAATTAAGTGCGTTTATAGGAATATGCACCAGTGTATGTACATATATTAGGGTGGCCAAACGCTAAACTTTGCTAAAAATTAGAAATGGGGATCCCATATTGCTTAGTATTTGATTACAACGTTCCTGTAGGAAAGTTAAATCGTCCCCTTCCCAACAGTTTGTCGATTGTACCCAAGGAGTGGTATTGCGCATAAGTGATAATTTGTTCACTCTTTAAAGGAATTTATTAAATCATATGATGCAAATTCTTGTACTATACTATCAGGTTTATAACATAGCCAAAAATCGTTGATCAATTTCAAAAAAAAAAGAAAATACCCACAGAAATATATTTAAGAGAGTGTTGAAAAAACAGTTAATCACGTTCGCCTCCGAATAAATGTGTATCGAAAGGAAAAGGAAATAAATTATTAAAATTAAAGATTTCATTTCGTTTTCAAGATAATTGGCACCCTAAGTACGATAAAAGGAATTGTAATTCACTCTTATGTAAATACATATGTATATATTATTTCTGATAATTTCCAATAGTCATACATTTTTATTTAATTTAAAAAAAAAAAAACCTTTTATTTGATTAAAAAAAAAAAAAAACCTTTTGTTTGATTAAAAAAAAACTGGATTCTATTCTATAATATGATTAATATTTGAACTTTACCACTCTATTTTTATTTTCTTGTTATAAAACTTAAGTTGAGAATTTCAATTGCATAAGGAAACATTTTGCTTTAAAATATTCAATCTTTTTTTTATACAAATGCATAATTTTCTAAGAAATCATCGCCATTGGGCGGTCTTTAAATCCAATATACTCTCATACTTTTTTAATTATATTCATTATTAAATTTTTTTTTTTTTTAAATAACTTAAGAACATGACCGCTCATGTTGGCAATATTTTCCCACGTTATTCTTGATTTAATATTTTTATATACTTGTACAAATCTTTCTAACTCTGTTGGAGGAGATTTTTTATATATATTTTTTGTTTTTTTGTTTTTTAATTAAAATATACAATACATCAAAAACAATTTGTCAAATGTCGTTTATATGAACAAACTATATTTTGTTATAAATATGCTAAAAAAAAAAAGATATACATATATAAAATCTTTTTTTATAAACTTTTAATAACTAACAAATGCAAGCTAAATTGCAAAATCAAATAACAAATATAAAATAAAAAAAAAAAATTCACTATAAATTCTAATTCATGGATGAATGCAAACAAAAAAATCTAAATAAATGAAAACAAAAAAAAACTAAGAAAATTAAAACAGAAAACAAGCGTTGAAACAAGACAAGAGTTTTAGAAAAAATATAAAAGATTTTTTCGTATTTCCAACAAAACATTGAAACAATTGACAAGAACATAAATGCAACATGTACAAATGTACACTTACACTCCGCCATTACTTAGATAGACAAACTCAAATACCATAACACCATAGATTGGCATGGAATCGGAGACATGGGTCTATCGACAAATAATAAATGCTAATACGTGTTTTGGCCAAGTCTAAGTCAACAATACGAATGAAATACAAAACAATAATAAAAATGAAATCAATTGCAAGTAAATGAAATGAAAAAAAAAATAAAGACAAACGAAATAAAAAAAAAAACTTTTAAGAAGAAACAAACACACAACAACAACAACAAATCCAACAAACATTTGTCAGTAAATGGAGATGAAGAAAAATATGCAATATACTACTAAATATGCACTACTACCACTATTACAACTACAAAGTCTAATGGAAGGTAGTAATTTTGAAAGTATATTTGAGGCTAAAAACGAAGTGGGGATGACACTATTTAAAGTAAAAAAATAAAAAAAATGAATATCCTTTACCGACGGAAAAATTATTTCTTTTAACATTTATTTTTGTATTTAAAATTTTAAGATTTACATAAGAATTTATATAAGAATTTTACACACAAAAGGGATTGAAGACTCACATTTAGGAGAGCAAATTATTTGTTATAAAATTTTAAAATTTCCCTGATGCAAATAATCAACTGTTTCCTTTTAAGGACTTAAAAATGTCTCATTTTCTATAACCTATTCATTATGTATCTAATGTAGGGTGTATTTTGTAAAAAGGTGTATATTTTATAACAAATAAATTGAATTGAATTTTCTTATGAAAAACGTGGCTTGATTTAATTGAAATATTCAGAAATATTGAAGTTAACAAATTTATGATTTTATTTGAAGTTTTGTTTTTTCATTATTCGTTTTTTTTTTTTTTGTTTTTTGAATTAATTTAATTCTTTATAGAAATGTTTAATGCAAAAGAAACCAGAAATATGATTTTAATTAAACAAAACAAGATTTTTTTTTTTTTTTTATTTATTTGCTACCAACTAAGGAGTTGAAAACTTTATAAAAGATTTAAATTTATACAAAATATTTATTTTTTATTAATGGTGTCCCTTTATTATAAAATATACTTATATATCTATAATTTTTTTGCTAACCCACCATCAAAAAGATGGAAATTATATCGATTTTGTGGTTTAAAGTAAATATTTAATGGATTCTGGTTAGTTTCTGAAAACAATATGGAGTACGTAAGGACAATCGTAAAGAGTAGCGAAGAGATCTTGAAAAGTATTATTGAATATAAAACTTTTAATGTAAATGTTACGTAGATTTCAAAATAAAAATTTCAATAGAAGCATGACATAATTCAAAATGGAATGATATCCATTATTAAAAGCTTCCTTGAACTAAAGATCAATGTAAATATTTTTACATGAGGCCTTTTAAGAATCAACTAGCATTAACTGCAATAAACCTGTTGAAGAAACCTGTGCTTCGCTTAAAAATATTATGTTTGATCAACAGTTTTGTCAGGATTTAAAGATATATAAGTGAATTTATAAACTTAACATAAATGGATAATAAATAACTATAATATTTTCCTTGAATTTTCGCGAAGACGAAAATTGTCGTTAAATAAAAATAATTTATATTTTTCATGCGAACTAATATACCCAAATGTGTTTTTTTTTTTTTTTTTGGCCTTTTTAAAGCTATGTTCAGAATCAAAAAAGGCTAGGAAAAAGCAGGAAGCTAAAACGAAAAGGCCAGATTTACCCTTAAAAACGATAAACTGGCAACACTTATGATCAAATGAATAAAGTTGAGCTGTCAAATGACACAATATAAAGAAAATTACAATATGACAATGAAAACATTTAATTAAAAAGATAAATAGTTTATTTTAATTTAATTTATGTTAATATTAAACCTTTCTTTTATATTTTGTTAGTTTAATAATGGCAAGAGCTTTATAGTGTCAATGCCCTTTTCGAATTTTAATCATAGATTAACACCCTGCGGACTATAAAAATAAAATTTGTTTAATTGACTTTCTACTTCAAAAACTGTATTAAATACGATTGTGGAGAGTTAAAATGTAACCAGTATCTTAGTGGAAACTTAGCAATTTTTCTCTGCTTGTTGTCTCCGAACTCCTAAAAGAATTGGAATAATTCTTTGAACCATTTGAACTTAACTTTTAAGTAAAAGGAAAGTAAATAACTACATATGTAGGTGTTACTTATTTCTCTTATTTAAATTTTAAATTCTTTCCTACATATGTATCTATTTTTATTATTTTATGGAGAAAGTATTTTTACAAAAACATACTTTTATTAATAACGGTTATATTATTTATTTTTATTCATAGCATTTACATGCACCAAGATCCAAATGAAACCCCTTTTTAAGAAAATCTGGAATTTTGTACCCCTCGTCCAAAAAAAGTCTTATTAACAATTATATATGTTGCTATACAATTTAAAGTAAAAGTTTATTGTTGGTTTTATAATGCTAATCAAAATTCCAACACGAAATGAATACAATGTCTCCTATAGAGGGATCTTTTTGTTTTTGTCTTTATTAAGTATTTCAGAGTTTGTGTCAATTTTATTATTTTGAATTTTTTATTTTTTCATTTATTTTTGGGGAGCTATCATGCCAAAAAAAAAAATAAAAAATAAAACAAAAACATTAACAATTTTTATCTGAATATAATAATAATTTTTTATGTTATTTTTTTTTATTATTATTATTATTTTTATTAACGACATTCATACCAGAGATCTACGTTACGATTTACTGCGGTTAAGATGACAAAATATATGTATGAATATGTGCAGTGTATGTGTGAGTTTTGTTTTCACATTTTGGTGAGACTTTATAGATAAAAGGAAATTAAGGTAGACAACGAATTTTAAGATGCTCTAATCATTAAGAATTTTGTTTAAATGTTGCTACAAATGTAGCATGTTTACATATTTATCCCCAAATATTTGAAATATGTTTTTATTATTTGTAGTTTTTTTTTTTTTTTTTTAAATTTTGGATTACAAGATCTTTTCTTTTTTTTTTAGTTTTGATATATTTGTTAAAAATTATAATTATATTAATTTTATTATTCTCAAATGTCTGCAAAAAATTCAGCTTAGAAAATTTTCTATTCCAAATTAAAAATATTCCTTTAATTCTATTTAAAAATATATTAAACTTATTTATATAAAAATGCGTTGAAAATCAGTTTGACTGCACTTATAAATACATTTAATATATTTCTATGTTTTTTATTAATTTTATTAAACACAACGTCAACTAAAATCATATAAAAGCATAATAAAAAAAAAACAAAAACAAATTCGTAGAAATTTTTATTAACAATTGTTTTGTAATTAAATGGTTGTTATTATAACGAATTCATGAGTGAATGAGTGAGTAACTTACACATACACACAATTTTTATGAATTTCATTTATTATTTTTTGTATTTTTTAAAAAAGAAAATAATTTTTTAAACAAATAAAACAAATGACACAATTTTTTTGTTTTATTTCTCTGTGCTTGAGATTTGAAGGATTTTTTATTTATTTTTTTTTTTTTGCTGTGAAAGATGATGACAAATCTTGATGAAATCTTATACATGATTTTGTTGTTAAATTGATGTTTAATTTAATGTTTTATTTTCTTCTTTTTTTAAAATTAAATTTTAATTGTCATTGAATTTATTATAAAAATAAAACAGTTTTTAAACAAAAAATTATATTCTTTCTTAACTATCTGTTAACGTTTGAGTACTTTAATTGTATGTTAAATTTATGTGAGTTTTTTTAGTTTGGTTTTTTTAGTGTTTTTGTTTTTTTACTTGCAGAAAATAAATAACAAAAGTTATTGAGTTAATAATTGGAAAATTACTAAGACGTCAAATTATAGTTTATCAGTTTAAATTGATCAGAGCATAAATTAGTTTTTTCTTTTTATATTTTTTGCTTTTGATGTTAATTTTATTATTATTGTGGATTAATAATAAATACTGGATATTAATTTGAAAACAGTTTAGATTTTAATAGAGGAATTTAATATTTTATAATTGTGTTTAAGTGTTTTTTTTTTTTTTTTTTTTTTTTTTTTTGTATTTATTTAATAGACTAAAGTATTTTAATAGAACTTTCGGGGTCACAAACGTTATTTACTGCTATAAATGAAAATGAATTTTGTATCCATGAAACTAAGAAAGATTAAGATTTAATACCAGTATTGTTATATTATATTTCCTTTTTGAAAAATTGCTAATTTCTATTATCCTGGCAAAGAAAAGAAACATTTTCATCATTTCGAAAGTAGAAGTTATTAAATATAGCCACCAAAAACGTATAAATAAATGAATTTTAGCTGGGGAAAAAAAAAACTTTTTTCAGAATGTAGTTTTTTGAAAAATTTTCATGAAACATTTTTGTTTCAAAATTTTTACGTATCTACTTTTATTGAAAATGATTTTTTATTCAGTATTGGTTAGGAAATTAGAACTTTTTTAAATAAATTTATTTAGAAAGTTGGTACAATATTAATACAATAAAAATTTGATACTTTTTTGATGGTTTGTAATTTTTTATTTATTTTTTCTTTCTTTCTTTCTTTATTTAGTTATTTTTCTTTTTTTTTTTTTTTTTTTTTTTTTTAAAATTTTTTTTTTTTTAGTTTTTTTTTTTTTTTTTTTTTTTTTTTTTTTTTTGAAAATATTCTTATTTTTAAATAATTAAACATTAAAATTTGTACTTGAAAATTTATAATACTTTTGAAAAATTTATATTTTTTCGATTATTGATGTATTTTTTATAATTAAGTATAAAGAAGGAATGATTACCATAAATTTTTTCAATCAACGTAGTTGTTTAATTTTGCATTAAAATTTAATTTATATATTCAAATAAAACTGAAATTAAAATCAAATTTAAGAAAAACTTTATTTCTTAATTGATTTAATTAATTTTTTAACTGGAATTTTTTACTGTTTTTATTTTTTACAGTTTTTGTAATTAATATAATCATTTTGGTGAGAGGTGCAAATTTAAACAAATTTTTAATTGAATGAATTATTGATTGTATTTTTTTTTCCTTTTTTATGTGTTTTATTATCTAAAAACTTTTTTAATCAGTATATATATACTAATACACAGAAAAAAATATTTCAAAATATTATTAACTAACTTTGTATTCAAATTTAATTATATTAATTATTAATATAATTAACCCTCCGCCATGCACATGTTCCGATAGTCACGTACGTAGCGCATGTATCTGGCCAGATATACTATGTATGTCAGTATGCTCTTTTACTGATAATATTACATTGTTATATTGTTATCACGACAGACAGATATATATTTTCTATTTTTTCGTTTTTAGTACATGCTAAACCACTTACCCGTGCAAAAAAAAAAAATTAATGAGAAATAAAACAAGAAAAAATTTTATTTTTGTGTTTAATTTCAAAAAATAGTTGTTATAAAGTTCATTTCAATCAAATTTAGTAGTTATAAAGAAATGATGCGAATGTTGTTCATTCGGTTTTCAATATTTGGAAGAACCAAACGCACAGAAAAAAATACCAATAAAGTACAGTCTCTTCATACAAAATGTGTGTGTATCTAGCCAGATACATGTGCTACGTATACGATGTCTTGATGAAAAATCCACATTAATTTAGTTTGTTGGAGGCTCAAACCCCAGCCAAATTAGAAACATAATTAAATCACTGTTAAATTCGCAAAATATCTGACCAGATACATGTTCATGACAGAGGGTTAACTTTCTAATGGTTTAAAATTATTATTTTTTTAAATAAATTGGCAGCTCTTAAGAAAATATGAAGAAAAATTAAAGATTTGTCTATAAAAATATAGAAATAAAATAAACTTAAGTAAATTTTAAAAAATTTACAGCTCTATTTAAGAAAAATTAGTAATAATAGTATAAATTATTGTAGTTACTCAGAAAAAAGTACTACCGTCTTTTTTTCAATTAACACAATTACTTAAATTTTTATCAAAATATTACAATTATATTCAAAAAAATAAAAAATAAGTATTAGTATAATTTTATTTCGTTTCATATAATTATCTACTTGATTGTTTTAATTAATTTATTAATTGGAAATATTTTTTGTTCTGCATTTTTTATTGTTCTTAATCATTTTGGTGAGTGGTGCAAATTTAAATAATTGAATGTTTTATTTATTAACATATTTAATGATTGATTTTAGTTCTTGTTTTTTTTTTTTTTTTTTTTTTTTTTTTTTTTGCATAAATAAATGAATATATTTTTTATTAAGAAACTTGATCTTATTATCAGAACTTTTACAGAATCTTCAAAATATGTATTTACGTTATATAAAAAAGGTAGCATAAGAATATAAAAATAGAATTAATTTTTCGATTTTAACGTTTATTAGTGATTTTTCTTTTAAATATAAAAAAAATATTCTTAATATAAAATTCTTTGGCATTTTTGGTATAAAATTTAATACAAAAATCCATCAATTTTTATTTTTAAACTTTAAAGACTTTTGTCATATTGCTAAAAAGGTAATTTAAAAACAAAAGAGTAGAAGAAATACTTTAATATTTTAAATAGGCAGGCACCTTTTGACATGAGATGATTAAGAAAAATATTCTGACATTTTCACTTATTTGCATAATTTTTAGTGTTTACACCCCAAAAATACAGAAAATTTTTGTTTACTTTTTTATATTTTTGTTTAACAAAATGATGATGATATTAGCAATAGTTTAAAATGTTCTTTTTTTATTAACAGATATTATTAACCAAAAGTAGTCAACACATTATTTATAAGCTGCTAAAATATCACATTAACAGTCAAATACCATAATGTTAATAAAAAAAAGCTGAAATTTTTGATTTTTTTGCCAAAATAATAAATAAGAAGTAGAAAAAAATCTACATATCATTTGATATAAAATAATTGTGATTGCATTTATGCATAAACTATTTAAATGTCAATTGTTAGAAAAAAATGAAACAGTAAAAAGAGGAATAAACAAGGTATGACCACTAAAATGATATTTAAAAAAAAATATATATATTTTTTTAATGAAAAAAAATATTTGAAAAGTGAAAAGATGACAAAGTGACATTATAATGAAAACAAATGTGTCATTTTATAAAAAAAAAATGTTAAAGAAAAATATGTTTGTTGAGAAATTTAAGAGTTTTAACTCCCCAAACTAATGTTGTTAGTTATATATGCATGTGTCTTAAGTCTTTCGTTTTTTTTTTTTTTTTTGAAGCAAGCAGAGATGGCCTCCTTTAAAATTATTTTACAATTGTGTCAGTGGTTACAGGTTACAACACTTTTAATGTTTGTATAAAGTTGCCATTAATCTGGGCGTCTAAAATTATAACATTTCAAAATCTATTATATTCTTAAAGGGGAAAAAAACAACACCAACAAATCTGTTAAATTTGCTGCCGTTTGTCTAAATAATTTTTCAATTTGAAATCTATGTTGTTGTTTCTTTTTGTGGATTTCGCAAAACGTGATTTAAAGTCTTGTGGTCAACATTTTATGCTTTAAAATATACAAAACTTCCAAAAAATAAAATAAGCAACACTAGAAAAAAAATCACTCCACATGGAACAAACAAATGTTGATTGTTTAGATTTCTTTGAACGCCTTTCGTGCTTTAAACCATGCGTTGTTGCATCATCACATTCATCCACATCATCAAACTCATGGACGTCTTATTATGCAGCATCCAAGCTAAATCAAAGCAATAACAAAAAAAAAAAAAAAGAAAAAAAAGTAGTGGGTATATGCTCAAATAACATGATCACCCCTCATGGCAGCAGATATATTTTTTGGTCATAGTTATACAAGCTTCCTTGCCAGCCATTTAGTAAGGTAGTGTGGCAGTAGTTGTTGTAGTTTTGGAAGTACAAATGTTGCATTTGCTTTTTAGACGGACTATGACTCAGATTACATGCGCTTAAATTTTGTTTACCCAATATTTGAGTATTTTATTTCTGGTTTTATTTATTTCGTTTTGTGGCATCTACAGATTTGTATAATTTTTTTTGTAAGCATTTGAAATCATTTCATTACATTTTTATATACGCTTGATTGCAAAAACAAGCACACAAATTAATAAAATTAAATTGCAGCATTTATTTTATTTTTTTATTTAAGAAAAATAAAATATAAATAAATAAACGAAATTGTCTGCATGCTTGTCTACCAAACTTAAAGTTATATTCATTCATTCATTCATTCATTCATCTTATGATTGTATTCTCTATTACAAGTAATTTTATGTGGTATAAAATGTTAATAATTAATTGTGGGTTATGTGGTGATTTATTTAAGCTTTTATTAAATGAAAACCAAAAAAAGAAAATTCGCTAAAAGCATAAAAGAGCTTATTTTATATTCAGGATAATTTATTAATAATGCATTAAAATTCGTATGAAATTAGAATATTAAAAATATATTATGTTGTTTCAAATTAATTTTTTAAAAAATCCTTAAAGGCTGCTTGAAATTCTAAAGACCTTAAGTATACTATGTAAATTTTGTAATAGATTATGGTTTATAAAATGGTAAAACTCATGCCCTAAGTTATGCTAGAGTTTTTTTTAATTTCATTTAAATACATAAAAATTTAAATAATTTCCCTTCTTTTTTTTGTAGAAAATTGAAAACTTCAAAATTATACTGAAAGTTTTCTTAAACGTTCCCTAAAGACTGGCGCAAACAAAGAAAACTTAAGTTATGCAAAGATTTTGAAAATAAAGATACCATAATATGATTATAATGCAGTATTTTTCTCACCTTTTTTAAAGGCATAGTTTCTATTAAAAAATAAAATTTAAATGTTTTAGCAAACTTATCTCACAATTTAAATGTAAATGGTTGTATTATATTTGTTTAGCTTAAATATATCTTCTAATAACTTACAAAAACAACATAATATTGTCCGCTCTTCTGTCTAACTTTTAAAATTATAATAGTTGGTCAAAATTGTTATTCGATTATGTATTTAAAAAAATCCTCTTGGTTTTTATTTTATAGTCTTTATCAGAATTTTTAAGTGAATATCCAACTATGGTTCTTATATTTGTTAAACTCAAATATGTTTTTCTAATAATTTACAGAATCAATTCAATAACATCCATCCGCCCTTCTGTCGATCCATCCATGTTAACTTTGAACGGAAGGTGAGACGAAGTAATTCTGAAAGCCATTGGAGTAATATCTGGTCTGTTTATTAAAAATCATTTAACTTCAATATATTTTCTAGTTAAAAGAATCCAGTATATGACTTTTTTTTCCATCAGTTCAATCATTTAGGTGAATAGTGGATAGTATATTATGCCGGGAAATTGATTCTAAAAATCTGAGAATTATTTTATTTGTTAATTAAAGAAAAAATCTTTTAATCCTAAAATGATTTTTTTAATCTTCAATAAATAAAGATGTTGATTTTAAAATATTTATATTACTCTAGCCTGAATTGATCTTTATTCTCAATTCTAATTTCCCAAATGCAGACACGCTAATACGCAAATTATATACAAATTATTTTGTGAATTCCTGGAAGAATATTTTACTTAAAAAAAAAAATCTATTAACTTCAAAGTCATATACACATTTATGCTTCAGAAATAAAGATGGACGATAGTTTTTAAATTGATTCTGAAAATTATTAAAAATATATTTTGGTCCATTTATTAATTAATGTTACTTCTTAGCTAATAAAACTCTAAATTTTTAATTATAAATTTAAGAAATTACTTGATTAATTTAATTTTCTTATGAAACAAATTTAACCCAAACCCATTATTTAATTTAATTCAAATGTTTTTTATTATTTTTTTTTTTTTTCTTTAAAACAAAAAACTGTCATAAACTCATTAAAATAACCAACATACAACATTAATCTAGTTATAAAGATTATATTCATTATCTCAATTATTTGATTAAATCTCAGCTTAACAAGTACAAGATATTATATCAACACACACGGCAACAAATTTCCCCTTTTCAACCAGGCTTACTCTTACAGTGGTTATAAATATTTAAACATCATCAAATGACGGATAGTAGCAACAATTTTAAAGTTTTTCTTTAAAGTGTTTTTGTAATCGAAACAAGCCACCTTTTTTTTCTTAACAAACAACAAACAATTTTACATACTTTTATACTGCTCTTACAGTAGTTGCAGAAATATGTATAAAATAGAAAAAAAAAAAAAGCTAAAAGAAAACTAAATTTAGTTTAAAGGTTTTGTAATGAGGTATGGACACGTTCGACTAAATAAATTTGCTGTTTGAGAATAAAACTGTTTGATATAGTACGCCTCTTGTTTATATACAAAAAAATCCTTTTTTTTTTTTTTGTTTTTTGTTTTCTTCTTGTTGCTTGATTTTTCTATAGTCTTCTTGATTTCTTCTTTGTGGCTGGCTGGCTGATGGTTTGGGATTCTTTTTTGTAATGATATTGCTGTTGTTATTGTTGTACATGAGCATTGAATACACTTTATGGGGATGTTGTGTTATTATAGCTTTTGTGGGTCACTGTGTTAAGTTGTTGTTATTACGTTATATCAACAATAACAACAACAACAGCAACAGCTCCAACAATAAGAATAACAGAAGCTTTAAGAAATCACTTGGAAAGCAAGTGAATGAACAAACAACGCAACAACTACGTAAATAATTTACAAGTGGCAGTGGCAACAGCCTTTTATTATATTTAATGCTGTTTCTTTTTTCTGCTCCTTCTTTTTTTTTTTTTTTTTTTTTTTTTTTTTTTTTTGCTTACCATACAAACTGCCTCTTATAAATTAGGTTAAGTGATGAATGAACAAACGTCCGTAGCATCCATTCAAAACCCAAACCATAACATCTCCATGTAAGAATAAATGTTGAAACAACTTGGTATTATTTAAGTAAAAAGAAAAATAGCTGAATGGTCAGCAAATGAACAAATACTTTAAATATAATTTTGTTTCTTTTTTGTCATGTGCTTTTTTTCCAATTTATATTTGGGGTAGACATACAAATGAAATTCTGATTTTTTTTCAACAATATATTGCAATTTATTCTTTTGTTATGAATTCTTTTGTAAAAAATAACGAAAATATTTTAAGAAAAAAATTTATTTTATATACAAAAATGAAAAAATGCACATTAATTTTAATCACCTGCTTGTTAATGTAGTGGACTGTGAATGAAAATGTTTGTTTAAATTATTTCATCAAATTTTTATTCATTTCTCGGTAATTAAATTTCTTTGAAATAAGTATAATTAGTGAAAGACAATTTTCAAAAACAAAAACAAAAAAAGAACGCTAAGAAAAAATGGTGATTGGAAAAAATTAATTATTATATTCAGAAAATTCATCCCAGAAAAAGTTTTGAAACATGTTCTAATATCATTAGTTCTAGAACTAGTGCATTTAGAACCACTGTAGATTATTTAGTGACTTCCTTAAAATTAGTAGGACTTTTGAAAACAAATTACAGATTCTCCAATAAACACCTTGAACTGTTTAACTTGAATAAAAAATTTCAAAAATTAAAAAAGAAAAATTAAATAAAAAAAAACTTTTATATAGGAATGTGACAAAAATCATTAATTAAAAAAGTACTTCTAGAACTGTTCCATAGAATGGGTACTGGCTCACACTTTGATCATAACACCAAAGTAAAACAAGAAGAGGCTATTTTCATTTTATATTCAGGAACTAATTGCAGATCCAAGTAATACATTTTTCCCCAAAAAAAAAAGTAAAAATCGACTTTAACTACAAAATTGCTCATATTAAAAAAAATTTTAATTGATTTTGCTGTAATCATCGAAATGATGATATTAATACCTACAATGAATGATATTATTACTGCTTTTTCTTAAAAAATAGTAATGAGTTGAACATTTTTTAAAATTGTGTTAAATATCTTTATTTCTATATTTTTATGAAAATAATTTTAAACCAATTAAAAAGTTATTTATAGAAGAAAGTTAATTGAACAAACTAATTTTTATTTATATTAAATTCCAATACAAAGTTATTTAATAATTTTATTAAGAAGATAATTTTATTAAAAAAATCTAGAAAAATATAAAACGGAAATAATACAAGATGTAAATAAATACCTACATTTTCTTTTGAATAAGTAGACATCTTTACACAGCACATTGGAAAAAGTGGCTATTTAAATCAGATTTTTTTTGCATTTCTATAAAATACAAAAAATTGTGCGAAAATACATTTAGAATTTATTAGTGTTCTGAAAATTTTCCAAAAAAATAGTACATATTTTCTACTTTTAGAACTTAGAAATCAATATATTTTCAAAAAAAAAATAAAACACTAGAAGCTCTTATACAGCTCTTGGTTTTTTTTTCATATAGCCCAGCATTTTATATTTTGTAATTACTTATTGGTTTCAAAAATAAACGATTTTGAAAATTTGCAAAATCCGATTTCTTTTTTCTTAAATCAATCATTTAGAAATTAAATGTAAATATTAAAATATAACTTAAACGTGTACAGACATTACACTTCTATCAAGTCGAACCATTTTTAAAATTCTAATAATAGCTTTTTAATAAAAATTAAAAATCTAAAACGTAATTATTAAAATAATGATATCGCCTTTCCCTGGATTAGGCATAACTTTTTAAACATTTAACTCGAATGTATTGGAGATATAAAAAACTATCGTTTCAAGATGATACGATTTCTTTTTGCATTTGAATGCAATTTATACAGCTTAGGGATGAGGAAGAGTTAATAAGAATTTTTAAAGATTTGAATTTTTACAAAATCAAAAAAATAATAATAAATAAAATAATATTTTTAACATAGTTTTTCCTCAAGTTATTGTATTAAGGAGGTTTTACACTAGAATACTATGTATAAAAACACAAAATATTTTCAAATGTATTATGGTGTAAATACCTTTAATACATTTTATGTTAAAACCTTGAAATATTTCCAACGTAATTGGATCAATTAAATTATATTTAGGCACATTTTTTGATTAGTAGTTTTAGATATGACTTAATTTCAATAAAAAAAATTATTCATATTTTACTAAATCAAATACAAAACCAACGAAACCGCTTTAATTTAAAAAAAAATATATATATATATATTTTTTATAAGATGTTATCTCGAATACATCAATTTCAGTAACATGTAACTCATTTCATAGATTAAAAGGGAAAAAAACGTTTTTCCATTCAAATTTGAAATCTTTGAATACATTTTGCTTAAATATATTGATTTCAAACACGATTTGATGATCGCAACAGTGGAATTTATTTGGCTATTTACTGAACTTGAATTTTTAAAGTCATTCTTAAAATATATTGAAATGCTTGTAAATTTTTACTAAACGCTTTATGTCAAAATTATGTTTTTAATAGAATTAAGTAGAATTAATTATTTAATAAGTTTAGTTCATTTTGTTGTTATTAAGTTAATGAATTTACCAAATTATTCAGCATGATCATAATGAAAACTAATTAAAAATGTATTTAAACAATTAACTTACCTGTATGTATCCTTTGGTGTGCCTTTAAATGTGAACTTTTGGTATAAACTTTTGTACAACCTGTCAATAATAAGAATAAAAGAAAAAAAAAATAAATCCAAATAAATACCACAAGTATTAAATATTAGAAAGGTTAACTAGAAAATCTCTTAAAATAATCCTACAACAATAAGAAATAGTAATAACGAATTATAAATTAATAACACATATTTAAAAAAGAGAGAAAAAAATATCATTTCAATTCCAAGCACTTTACCACAATAGCACGATTAACACGATTTTTTGTGGTAACAATAATAAAAAAAAACACCACTAGAAAAAATCTTCCCTTTTTGCCACTTGTTGTTTGAAAATATACAAAAATAAAAAAAAAAATATTTTTCTCCCCTTATTTGAAAGTCAAAACGTCAAACTGTAAATTGTAAATTGTTATTTCAAATTATGCTGCTTTACTTTAGTTTACAACAAATAAATATAAATAAATAAATGCAACTAAAAGGTGCCAGATAAATAAGTAGTTTTTGTGGCAGAAGAAAAAAAAATATGCTTGCTTGCAACATATAGAAATAAATCTACCTTATTTGTGGCGAAATGCAATTTAATGCAAAAATACCACCAATAAATGAAAAAAAAAAAAAAAAACAAATGAAGAAAAACTCCCAACAAACAAATAATATCACAAATACAAATGCATTTGTATGGAATTGATATAAACCACCTTTATAGTACTTAACTCTAATAATAATAATAATGGTGGTGGTATGTAGAGAAGTTTGCTACATGTTGCATGTTATTTTAATGTTGGCAACCTGTTGCTTGTCGTGTTTTATGTTCACTCTTAGAAAAAATTGGTAAAAGAAAAACAAAAAAGCTAACAAAAATTTATATTCAATGGGGAAGAAATTTAAAAGAATGAATTCTTGATGATAAGAAGCAAAATGCAATTTATCAACAATTTTAATAATTAATTAATATTAGTTTAATAATACACATTTTTTTATAAAAAAAAATAAATATTTTAATACGGAAAATTTGCCTTTATATTTATTATTTGTTTAATAACACAAATTTCATTTTTTTACTACAACATTATTTTACTACACAATATTTCTCTCAGTTATATTATGCTATGCTAAAATCAATTTCATAACTAAAAATGAAAACAAATTAATTTCTTATAGTAGTAAGAAATGAATAGAGTACTAAAACTTAAATTTGATACTGAAAATTTATTTTTATACAAAACGAAGCCAGAAGATTTTAGACTAAAAACTGTATTTAGTACCAAAAGTTTGTTTTAATCTTTAACACGACATTAGTACAAAATATTTTATTTAATACTTTTTTAAGTCCTAAATTTTTTCTAACTAAAAAATTTGCTACTAAAAAATTTATTTAGCACTGAAAATTATTTTTAACATTATAGTTTTTTAATGCTAAAAGATTACTTAAATATTTAAAATCTTATTCAATACTAAACATTTCTTAAACTAAAATTTATTTTAATCTGGATCATTTATTTTAGTGCTAACCGTATTTTGAACATGTATTTTGGTATCAAACATTTAGATGAGTACCAAACCGTTAAAGGTTTCTTTTAGTACTTAACATTTTTTGGTTCTATGAATAAATTTCGATGCTAAAAATTGGATTGATAGCTGCTAAAGTCTTGTTTAAGTACCAAATATTTATTTTGCATTTTAATTTAATACTAAAAATATATTCTTATACTAACAATTTATATCTGTTCTACAAATTTTGTTCGTACTAAAAACTTGAATAAAAATTCAGACAAATAAAATTTTAGTTTAAAATTTAATTCAATAAAAAGAAGCTGATTTAAGTACTAAAAACTCATTTCGGTACTAAAAAATATTTATTAATAAAAATTTTTGTTAATAATTAAGCGTAGAAAATTGGTTTTAATATAAATTTTTAGAACTAAAAAATTAATATTTTATGTATTTGTTTAACTACTAAAATTTTACTTGTAACTTGTTCTCATATTAAAAATTTTAGTACTAAAAATGCTATTTCGTATTGAAAATATTTTTTATTTTAATTGTAAAAAACTCCAACTAGAAATTTAATTTAGTAATATGACTTTGTTTTCATATTAAAACTTTACCTCAGTACTGAAGATTTATTTTCGTGCTAACCATTTATTTAAGTGGGTACTAAAACTTATTGAGCTAAAGCTAAAGCTTTCACTGGTAGTAGATATGTTTCAGTATGAAAAGTATTAAAATTGTATTAAAAATTTATAATTTATATATTCCTAAATTATAAATATTACTCAAAAAATATTTAGTACCTACAAGAAAGTACTAAAAAATATCTAAGTACATGAAGCTTATTCGTGACTTAAAAAATTTTAGCACAGGCAAATACCTAATATTTATTATACATAATAAAACTAATTTAGGTTACTTTAAAAAAATATATATATTAAAGTGTTATCGGAATACAAGATTCCTTTTAGTGCTAAATTTATTTATTTAGTACCAAAAATTTAAACGTAAAAATATGATTACTTTAAGTAAATTTTAGTACTATAAATTATTATTTTAAAATTTTGGCTTTAATTTAAAATTCAAATTGCCTCGGTAGGACATCAAACAAAATTTTAATCATTTTAAAATATTTCCCCTTCACCCTCTTATGAAGGATTTCATACTTTTACATAACTGTGTCCTCAACTAACATATTTCGTTTATAAGATTACTTTATGGATTTATTTGTTGTTGTATGTCTTATTATAATATATTTTATGTGGTTGTAATGTTGTTTTATTTATAATATATATATTTTTTCTGTGCTAGTATTTTCTTAAACATTTTCAAAGCATTTTTTGCTAAATCTTGATATGGATAATATTGGAAATATTAATAGTAAATGCTATGCTACAGCAGCATAATAACTACAACAGCAACAAAAATTTGAATGTATGAATTTTTACTTAAATAACACAAATTAAGGTGGTTTATTGGGTCAATTGTATGAGAAGATAGATATGAATTTAAACTGAAATACAACACAATCCAATACAAAATAAAATAAACCACCAAACAAACACACAAACATACAAAAAAAAACAAAATTCCTTAATAATGGTTAACAAGTGGCAAAACAACAAGTGAACGTTTCCATAATTTTTTTTCACTCTAACAAAATGTGGGTAAAATGTTATTTAAACTAATTATATTTTGCTCTACACATTTTTATAATTTTGTCTAAAGATGTTTAAATAAAAAATTACCTCAAAAAATGTATATTTTTTTCTTTCAAAATTTACATGAACTTTTGTAAATTATGGCTTTATTTGTATATTAAATTGTTTAAAGGAGAA
Organism: Phormia regina; assembly: GCA_001735545.1. Taxonomy (NCBI): domain Eukaryota; kingdom Metazoa; phylum Arthropoda; class Insecta; order Diptera; family Calliphoridae; genus Phormia; species Phormia regina. Next base: position 25,550 of record MINK01172112.1, read on the forward strand.
AAAAAAAATAACACATACAAATATCTTATTGGCACCTTTAGTTTATTATGGTTTTAATCTTGACAATAATACTTAAATTTATAAAAATATAATGGAAAAAAATTTTAGACGTGTTTAAAATAAATTGAACGTGCTACGCATAATAGATAAACTAAAGTTCTTTTTTTGTTTTTTTTCCTTCTCTCTTTCGTTTTCTGGATAGTGTTTAAGTATTGTTTTAAGGTTGTTGTTGCTGTTGTAGCTAGTTTTTTTTTTTTGCTTTTAACGTTAATACACTTGTTTGGCTCATACTTTATAAGCACGTTACATTATAGGTAGTAAAGTTGACATTAAAACTAACTGAGTTTATATTGTATTGTTGATTGTTAGTTAGAGTTTTTTTTTTTTTTAGTTTTCAGAAAAGTACGCTACGCTAAAAAAAATAGATTTCGTTAAATTTATAGGACTATGATAGAGAAATCACAATTTTTAGTTAATTTTATTTTACCAAAACAGATACTTAGTACTAAAAATAATTTTTATTATTAAAAATATTTTTATATTTTATTTTTAGTACCAAAACATATTTCAGTACAAAACATATATTGAAAGTAAATTTTTGGTGCTAAAATTATTGTGCATTACAAAAACACATTCTTTTGTTATCAAAACGAATAATTATAATTAAAATAAGTTTTAGTACTAAACTTGGTATTTGCTATAAATAATAACAATTTTCTACTAAAACCAAATTTTCTAAAACAATTTGTTTGTACTAAAACACATTGGCAATAATCAAAATTTTATCACAAATATTTGTACCAAAAATTATTTTTAGTACTAAACAAAAGGGTTATGGTAATATAAACTAATTTTTTGTAAGTAATACATAATTTTTTATAAAATTTCTTTTTATAACAAATTTATGGTAAAACTCACGATGTCGATCATAAAATTCGTTCGACAAAATGTGTGAGAAACAACAACAAATTTGTATTTTTTTTCTTTTTTCCCTATAAATTGTCGAAATGAAATTTTCGTTCGATATCGTGGGACAGGCCGTATTTTTTTTTAGGAAATTTTTGATAAAATTTCATTTTATAGGAAGTTTTCGAATAATTTTCATATATTTTTCTTTTACAGGAAATTTTTTAGACATTTTTTTATACGAAACTTTTAATAAAATTTATAAAAAATTTTTGATAAAATTTCTTTTTATAGAAAAGTTTTGATAAAATTTCCTTTTATAGATAATTTTTTTAATGAAACTTCTTTTTATAAAAAATTTTAAATAAAATTTTCTATTATAGGAAATTTCTTAAAAAATTCTTTTATAGCAAATTTTTAATAAAATTTTCTTTTAAAGGAAATTTTAAATATAATTTCTTTTTATGGGAAATTTTTTAATAAAATTTCATTTGATAACATTTCTTTATAATAAAATTTCTTTTTATTGAAATTTTTAATAAAATTTTTTATACATAAAAAATTTATAAAATTTCTTTTAATAAAATATTTTTAATTATTTTTTTATAAAAAATTATCTCGAATTTTCTATAAAAAATTATCTCGAATTTTCTATAAAAAAATTATCTCGAATTTTCTATATAAAAAATTATCTCGAATTTTCTATAAAAAATTATCTCGAATTTTCTATATAAAAAATTATCGCAAATTTTTTATAAAAACTTTCCGTCAACTTTTATAAAAAAAAAAAAATATTCTTATAGAAAATTTTCGACAAATAAATCTTATTTCGTTTGAAAATTTGTAATAAATTTTATTTTTATAGGGAATTTTCTCTTTTATTGAAAAAAGTAGCGCCCTTTAAAATTGTCCACTACAATTGAAGACTTCAAGTCACTTTTGATATAAATTTTTTTTCTTCTTCTTTCAATTTCATCAATTTTAGTTAGTTAACATTTGCCAGTAGTCTTTGGACTGTCATTGTTTTTGTTATTGTTGTTGGCTGTCTACAGTGATGTTAAAAAAAAAAGAAAACAATCTAAACAAAACGCATTTTTTACAGGCTACTATTGTAAATTTTTTCTTTAATTTTTTTTTGTTGTTGTACTTTGTAAAGCCTTCATTCATTGTCCAATAAAAAACAGCAGCACGTACAAAATATTTGAAATGTCTACTTCAGTAAACTTTAACTATTCTTTTACTATATTTATAAAGACAATAGACTTTGGTAATAATACCGTAAGAATTCATCTATACATTCATCCATTTATTCATACGTACATACATACATTCATACTAACAAACACTTACTTAAATACTTATAACTTGAAGACTTTAAGAAAAACGAACGGGGTGGACAGACGTACAGACGGACAGACACTACTCTTACTCTGGCTTTTTATTTTATATATGTACATATTTCTTGTTATAAACTTTAAAACATTCAAACAAAACATATTTGTATTGAATGTTTGTACATTGTTTTATTTTTTCTTAGTTGTGTTGTGTGTTGTGTATTTTTATTTTTATTCTTATAAATATTTTGTATTCAACATTACAGATGTCAATCTACAATCTTAACAATCTGATGCGTGCATTTATGTCATAATAACTTCATTTGGTAGCACAAACTTAAAGTAAAGTGAATGAATATCACTTGTATGTATATTTGTGTTTTTTTTAGTATTAACAAGAAAATAAAGCGAGATGGAAGCAAAGATGGACATATAGACATACGGACGGACGGACGGACAAACTGTATGACATACGTTTGGTTAAACATGCGGGACAGACTTACTTACCTATGTATGTATTAAAAGTTTTACCGGCTTTTTGTGCCAAAATTGGTATATAAACGTGTCACATATACTTTTTAGACATTTATTTAACAATTTTCTGTATTAAGTATGTAATTTTTTTTCTCCTACCATGTTTTACTATTTGTTTTGTGTGGTTGTTGTGTTATTTGTTTCTTTTAAGATTTAACGTTTTTTTCTTCTTAAATAAATTTAAGTTAATCTCTTGAAGAAAGATGTAAGATGTATGTGTGGTAGTGTTTTGTTTTTATGGACTTTTTATTTTTAAATAAATTTTAAGACATGGGTGTTGTTTGTAAGGAAATTAACCTAAATTATATACATACATGTGTGGAACACAAAATGCAAAAAGAGAAAATATTTATCTTTGGTTTATTTTTAATTATTTCCTTAAAGATATATAGTACGTGTTAATATTGTGCTGTTTACATGACAAATCTAGCTAATTAGTTAGAATTTTGGTGGAGAGTTTTCATAAAGACAAAAGATTTAAGAAGCAAACTTTTAAATTCAAAGAAAGTGAAAGATTTTTTTTATTAGAAATATCATAAAGATAATGTTAGAAATACTTTTAATTAAATTAAATTTAGAAAAATTATTTAAAATGAAATTAAAATAATCTTATGTTGCCTATTATCGGTGTAAAGTCTGATAAATTTTGGAAACAAAATTTTATTGACTTTTTGATACTCATTTCGAAACAAAACCGAAAAACTATTTTTGTAAAATATTCTAGATCAGAGTGGTCAGCTATTGATAAATATGGGAAATTTGAAGAGGAGTCAAAAAGTATACGGTTTTGAATTGTAAAGTTTGCAAAAATAGAAAAGCGAAGTGAGCAGCGACACACACATTCGAATTTTATGAAAAAATCTTTTTTTTTTTTAATTTTCGACGAATATAAAAACCAAATAAAATATTCTAGAGCATATAAGTATAGCAGAGTGCATTAGCATGTAGCAGAGGAATCCAACATAAGTTTCAAGAGCGGAGTTGTGAAGGCTCATGACATAGAAAATGTTTTACTTCAATGATATATCCTTTAAATGGCGCCATTTATTTTTAAAATTTTTCGAGTTATATATTTACATTCGAAATTCCAACAATCTCAAAGATCTTGATCAGGTTTTTTTTTTCATATGTATGAAGCCTTACATTTTCAACTTATTTTATGACGTTAATTTCTTCTTATTTAGTTAAGGAATTAAAGTATTTATAAAATAAAGAAAATTTGAAGTGAAATGGAAAACTTGAAAAAAATCAAATAAACGGAGGAAGAAGGGACGGACAATTGTATTTTCTAAAAAAAAAAAAAAAATCTTAAAACTCCTTCTTCTTACTTTCCGATGAAAATAAAAGCTAAACGTGAATATGTCAATATTGACAGATGGACATTACAATTCTGTAAAAAATAAAATCCTAAATTCAAAAAATACATTTTTTATTTAATAAATAAAAAAACAAAACGTGATGATTAAAACACTAGTAACACCCTCTATCAATTTTACACAATTTTTGATCCATTTTAATAAATTTAAAGTATTTACATCTTTTAAAAGTTTTTATATTCAAAATTTGTCTATTACAGTTTAATTTATATCAAATACTTTCAATTCTAAAAAATTCAACTAATTGAGCAAATAATAAAAAATTTAATAAATCATAAAATAACAGACGATTATAACGAATATTTTCCTTAAAAATGTAGAAAAAGGTTCTTAATTTTTTACGAAATCCAATTGTTTTTCTCCTGCCAACCGAATAGTTTACATTTGAATGACTTATTTACTTTTGTATTTCAACGTATTTGAAATAATTTCCTTTATGTGAATTATTTCAATTATATTTTTGTTGTAGACTTTACGTTCAAAAAGGAGCCTAAAATTAATTTGAAAACATTTAATAAAATTACAATTTATCATCTCTTGAGAAGCGTTTTAAACTTCTATTAACCATGAGAACCATTTTTAAGAGAAAAAATACTGCAGCAAATACATACATATGTATGTATGTATGTATGTATGTATGTATGTATGTATGTATGTATGTCTAAACAAAAATGTAGCACTGAACTACCAATAAACATTGGAAACTAGTGCAAACTACACTTATTTCAAACAAACAACAACAAGAACATTATTTCTAGCAGAAAAAAAAAAAATAAAAAATATTTTGACATTGTATGGTTTGTTACATGTCATGTGTTACATGTGTGTGCACAATATTGTTTATTTTCTGTCTGTCTGTCCGTTTTGGCATCATCAAGCAAATAAACGATGTCTTCGGTAAACGAAACAACAAACTAATATCGAAATAAACAAAAACAAAAAAACGTAAGCCTGGTTGTATAACATGACATTAATGCAGAAAATCCACTTTTTCTAACAAAAAAATAAAATAAAATATAGAAATAAAAATAAGAAATGCTGTTGTATTTGTCTTCTTGTAGCACTTGAAAAGTCTCTTATATGTTTATATGAAGTATGTGTGTCTTTAGTAACAAGACACAAAAGAGGTGTAAGTGTATGAGCATAATTGTAACGTTTGTCAGTTTCTTGATGTTGAGTTGTTGTTGTTGTTGTTGCTGCTGTCGTTTCATGTAAGAAACTAGGTGATCTAAAGCACTGATTAAACTTGCAACATGCAACATAAGCAAAAATGACAAACACCATACTGACAACAACAGCAAACACTAAACTAAACATTATAAACACAAACTATATGACAAATGAAACTGAAACAAAGTTGGGAAACCAAAAACATTAGAGGACTTGAGTCAAAAACATATGAAAAAATGTGTTACATGGAGAACAACAAGTATAAAGTGAAAAAATAACACTTTAACACTTATATCAAAAATAAAAAGATTTAGTTAGTGGGTGGTTATTATGGTGGCTATAATTCCCAATAAAAACAAAAACAAAATTTGCTTTACCATACATTTTGTTTTTTTTTTCATTTATTGTCTTAATTTTGCTTTTAACGCCAATTTTTTTTTTTTTTCTCTCTCTCTTTTTTGCTTTTAAGCGTGTGACATTTTTTTAGTTTTTGAAACAAAATTAAAAAAACAATCAAACAAACAAACACATTTAGCCAATTATCATTTAAGTGGTAATTACTTAACACAGACAGCGGCTTTTAGTGTTTTGTAAAACCTTTTATAGTCAACACCACCAAGTGCGTGCTTTGCACAACATAATAATTAATTATTTAATGTTGAACAAATATGGCAAAAATGTATTAATTAGTTACGAATTATGGTCAAAGTTATTTCTCTAAGTATTTATTTCTATGTATGTGTACGTTAGTATGTATGTCGTTTTGGAAAAAAAAACAACAACACAAAAAATTTACACAAATGTAATGCAAAAAATGTAAGAAAACAATGTTGTCTAAAATACCTTGAAATACCAATTAGAAAAAAATAAGGAAATTTTCCCACGACTCTAAATCTAACAACACACTCACATATACTCTTATATACATATATGTATGTACAAGAAGATACTTTAACTAGAACACTTGAGAGGTTTTCATTTTTATTTATTATTTTTTCTTGTTTAAACTTAAGGATTAAAGTTAAGTTAATTAAAATCTCTGTTTTTAGAAGAATTTGTAGCTTAAGTCTTTTGTTTTTTAGCAAAGCTGAAAAATGAACTGGAGAGAGGGAAATTATATATTTGTAATCATAATAAATAGTTAAATTAAGAATTTCATAAGAAACCTTTAATGTAACTAAATATTACATTATATGGTAAAATACAAATTTTCTGAAAAATTACATGCAACAATAAAAAAATTAAACTTGACCTTTGCCAAGTTTTATTAAAGTTAACCCCTCTATAAATTGCTATTTATTTTATGACTATATTCTTACTGAGATTAATTTCTGATCTTACCCCATAAAATCTACAATTGAGAAATAGTCTCTTTGAGAAAAATGCATTTGAAATATGCAAAGCAAACACAATTGTATATAAATTATTACCAAATAAAATAAGCAAATTCTTGATTATTTTACCAGACGTTTAGTCTGGTTGTTAAAAACAATGTTCCATGAAAAAAAAAAAAACAAATAAATATCCCATCATGAATTAAAATATTCCATATATACAAACCAATTCAATTAAATCCAATACGTAATTAGGTTTGGTCAAGAATTATTTTCAAACTTTTAGTTTGTGTAACATAATATTTAAACTAATGAATTTCGAAATTATAAATCGCATACAAATTAATTTCACAGTTTATGAACTTTTCACTTGTGAATATATAACTAATTACTTCTCATGAAACAGAAAAATGTAAAATTTTTTATAATATTTTTTTAATATTTTTTAGTGACAAATTTATGTACAGTTAGGGACAAAACTATTTGTACACCCCATGCATTTCGTATATCTTCAATAATTTATAAAGAATAAAAATTATTATATGTAGTTTTAATTCAGGTCCATTTTTGATAAAAAATAAATTAATATATAACACATTGTTAAAAAAAAGTACAATTTAAGTAA
>MINK01172113.1:2306-28384 GCA_001735545.1 Phormia regina
ATATTTACTAAAAACCAGTTATTGAAGTACTATTAGGTAATGCTGCGAGTGGCGAATAAGGCCACAATGTAATGCATACAGTAAGCTGTTGCTTTTAAAATTGGAAGCCAAGTTTTTGCTTATATAAAAGAAGCTGAAGTGGTTCTGATTATACCAGTTCTAGAACATGTGATTTTAGAACATTTTCTAAATTTTTTCCTGGGCAACGATAATTGAATTTTTTACTATAGAAAAAATCTTGGATTTTTTACTATAGAAAAAACTAGTTACCTTTCTATAGAAAAAATCTTACTATCTTTAGCGGAATCTTCAATAGAAAATATCTTGTTATCCGAGTGTTTTTCTACAGAAAATATTCTCTTTTTTATAAAAAAATCTAAATTTTAGATAATTGCTTAATTTGTTTATATAAAATATTGTTAACGATAATTTAATTTTCACAGAAAATCTCTCGACATATCTAAAAGTTTTTTTTTTCATAAATTGGATAAAAATTCCTTTCACTCAAATTTCCTTTTATTATTTGTTCTCTCTATGTATTTTGTTGTGGCAAATAAAAACAATTCCTAATTCAAGTAGCTTGTTGTTAACGATTTTTATTCTTTATAAAAAAAAAGAATTTTATTATGGGTTTGTTAATCCTATTAAATCTCACTTAAAAACTAAACAAAAAAATTAATTTACATGTCTTTTTTAAGGTATTTTTATAGAAAAGGAAGGAAAGGGGGATTAAGAGAAAAAGACACAAATATATAGAAAATTTATATAAAAAAATGTACAAACATTTTGTATACCTATAGTACAAAGAATCGGTTTGCGATGACGTTTTATTTCTAATAATTAATTGGAAAAAAACATATGTTTTTTATATCTTGAAATATTTCTTTTAATATTCAATTCATCATATGATATTTTCATTTATAAGGTGGTTTAAATTACATTTACAACATAAAAATATGGCTTCTTTTTTCCCAAAATATGGTTAAGTATGTTTACATAAAAAAATAATCAAAAATACGAAACAACTTGAGCAGCACTTTGTAAAAATAATAAAACATTGGTGGAAAATATTAGCACATATTAATTAATACTCTATAAATAAATACTTATGTATATATGTTTATACTTATATAAAAAGCTTTGATGGGTTTTTTGTTTTAAATTTTAAAGATAGTAAAGAAATAAATACATACACCTAATTAAAAGTAGAAAGCTTAAAAATTAAACATAACTACTACGTATTTCTAAACATAATGATAGAATAATATAGAATTATAATAGAAATAATAATATTAAATTTACATAAATCATTTATTACCTTGGTTTAATGTGTTTTATTTCTTTGATTTAAACATTAGCTATGGGTGCTTTGCGCGTCATCGCATCCCGATTCGACTTGTCCTACACATACTGATAATTATGAGATGCCGCCGATGACTCTTCACCATCGCGCAGCAATGGCTCTTGTTCTATAGTTTTATTGGCTTGCACATCAAAATCATAATAGTTCATCCAATCAATACGTTTAGGTTTAAATAAACCAAAACATGTACATTCCAAAAAATCCACTAAATTATTAAAGGCTCCACGGGTAAATGGTGATTGACCATTGCGTGCTTGGAAGTGACGATATCTACCGCGATTCATGCGTTCATTTGTAGTCATACCTAAACATATAACTTGATAGGTTTGACAGATGGTAAGTAATATGACCCAGGACATGTGTAGCAGTGCATTGGCCATAACCCAACCAATCCAGGCATTACAATCGCCAATAGCACGTAAGGCGGCAAGAAAATCTTCATTGAAAATGGCAAATAAATTTAAATATTAATAGAGTTTATATGGAATAAAATTAAAGATCTACATTTTTTAAAATTTATATCATTAAAATAAGAATATATTCTAAGTAAAAAACAATCGTAATTCTGTAGATTTCATTAATAGCCGCAAAAGTTTTTTTAGCAGACGAATTGTTAGCAATATCTTGTATCAACAAAAAATTTAACTATCTTATCAATCCTTAAATACCATAAATAAGGTTTAAAAATAAAAAATACCTTTCAAATAATTTTTATTTTCATTTATTTATAACTTACCATCAAAATGTACATTACAACTGTTCATGTAATAATAAGAACCACCATAAATCATCCAGCCACACATAATCAAAAGCATCCAAAGAAAACCCATAAAATATGTATGATTCTTTAGGCCAATACAATTGCCCACCCAAGGACAATGATGATCGAAACGAGCAACACAACGATCACAAACACTGCAATGTTTTGAACGTATAGGACGTCTAACTAAACAGCCAGAACAAAATGAGGAGGGTTCAAAACCAATGCCACCACGTTCTGACAACTCCACAATGGTCTGTTATATTAAAAATAAAAATAATAATATCTCAAAATACATAATATAAAAAAAAATCTATAAATTCATTATATTACCTTAAATCTTTGTTCCTGTGTTGGTTGTATTATGCCCGGGTCTCCTTTCCATGACTTAAGAAAACATAACCATAAACCTCCAGAACATATTAAAAATAACACTGTTGTACCAAATGACACTGCATCGACTATGTACACAAACCAAGTAATATAAAACCATGCTTTTGTAGCACAGTAAACACTTAAAGGCAATAGAGCCATTAAATGATCATCGAATAGTGCTTTCCCTAGAGTATGAAATACGGCATAAAGACAACCCATTAGAAAGAATTTGATAATGTACAATGTATTAAGGGTGAATATAACACCGGCCAAATAGAAGGCAGTAAAGGGACATGCAACCATTGACCACCAACGCAAACGTTTATCATGTTTGACACGCGTTATTAGAGATCTTCTTTGTTGTGATGACAATGAGGCATCCTTAATACGTTCCATTACTTTTGAACTTATCCAAACGGCACCGGCCTGTGATTCGAGCATTGTTAGGGGCGTTTCACCACGAAGATTGGGTACATCTAAGGAAGCTTTGGATTTTAAAACTAAAGTATTAATAGCTGTGGCATTGCGTGCTAATATGGCCCAGTGTAAGGCGGTGTTGCCATGTGTATAGTCAACCATGGCGGGATTAGCTCCGAGCGTAAGAAGTAAACGTACGGGATCTAAAGCACATACCTAGAACAATGATGGCAGGTATTATTTTAAATAAAAAGTAAAATTTTTCGTCTTAAAATTTAAACAAAATACTATTGACTCTTTCTATAAATTTATCTTGTTATAAGTTTTTTGGAAAATTAAGCCAATATATCGATATATTAATATTTTTTTTTCTAGAGAAAAAAGTTTCATTAACTAAAACAAGAATATCAGTTATCGATAACAAAATGTTTTTACAGAAAAATATTTAATTATCAATAACAAAATGTTTCTATACAAAAATATTCAGCTATCGATAACAAAATGTTTCTTTAGAAAAATATTCAGTTATCGATAACAAAATGTTTCTATAAAAAACAACATGCTAATACTTTTATTTTGTTAACATGACTTTTTTACAATATTATCCTATCAAAACATTTTGTTATCGATAACATTTTTTCTGTGAAAAAAGTCAACTTATCAGTAATAATTGTTCTTTTGAAAAAATTTCAGATTTTTCTATGGAAAAATGTTCGGTTATCGATATAAAATCAGTTATAAATAAATAAATTTGAGAAATTTAGAAAATTCATTTTAAGGTGGTAACGAAAACCACATCTTCTTAGTGTTTAAAAACTTTATATCATTGATATTTACTTTTCAAATTAACACATTTTGATTTTAGACATGTTTTAAGTCGATTTAAAATTTCAATTATTAAAATAAAAGAAGTATATCTAGGTTGATGTCTATATTGATTTTTTTTTAATTTCCTTTAAATTTACAATAAGTATTTAAAAAATCAATTATTTGGTATCGTCAATGTGAAACCAATCACAATTATATTGTTCTCTGAAATCACTTGTTTTATTAAAACTATTACTGCAGCTGCACTTACCTTCCAAGCAGCCCACATTAATGCTGTCATGCCACCACGATCCTGCAGATCGGGATCTACACCCTTGGCTATGAAATATGCTACCAATGCTGTATGTGCAAACTGCGCTGCAATGTGTATGCACGAACAACCCTCCGCATCACGTATACGCGGATCAGCTCCAGCAGCCATTAGAAGTACAACAGCACCTAAATGACCTTGTCTTGTGGCCCAATGCAGAGGTGTAGCATTAAGTTCACCGCCCAATGCATCAACAACAGCACCTTTTTCCAAAAAATATTTTATAATATCTCGACGATTATTGATGGCAGCCCAATGTAATAATGTGACCGTTTCACTGTCCGGCTGATTAACATCCCAACCGGATTCGACCAATTCTTTGACTCTTGCTGTTGCCCCATACTGAGTGGCTTTGACAATATCAAAACCACTGTAGTCAGGTTCTATGGGTGCACTTGGTGGCTGTTGAGCCATTAAGGCACCATTACGTTCAGCTTCACGTTCTGCCTCTGTGTTGGGGGCACAAGACCCGGTCGTCGCTACATTGCAAGCGCTTTGATACATGTTTTGCGGTTTCTTAAACATTTTTTAATTATAAAAGATTTTTTAAAAATTTACTTCGTATTATTGTGATTATTCAATAGTCGCAAAAAAATACTTTCTTCTGCAACTCGTTTAGAGGATATTTTATGGTGCAAGTGGTGATTCACCCACCTCCTCTTTTTTATTTATTACGTACCCTTACACGGTTATATTTTACAATTTTCTTACTTTAAAACATTTTTAAATTTTTGGAATTTTATTCTTAACTATAGTTAACACTTTTGTGATACGTTCTCGGTTAATTTTCGATATTTTTTTTTATAATTTTGTGTAGTATTTTTTCACACAAAAATTATAGTTTTTTACTACCGTCCCGAAGAAAAACTTTTTCTCAGTGAATTTTCTTAATATGACAGTCGGGGATGGAAAAGTTGATACTATAGTACTTTTTTTATTTTAACATTCAAAAATACTGAAATACTCAAACGAGTCATTTGATATTGTCAAATGCTGGATTTTCCACAATTCGAATAAAAAATAAAAATTTTAAATGAAAATATATTTTTAAATAGATATTTACCAAGAAAAATGTTGGTTTTCGGTAATGTCAACCATTTATTAAAGTACTTTCTTGGTAATGAGACGTTATTATTATTTCTCTTCTCTACATTATATAAATAAGTACTCAATAGTATAATAGCATAGTGAGTTATAATCACACGAATCAGTTGGTTAAAGAGAATGATTTGCAACAATTTTTGTAACTTTGAAAATTAAGAGTTAGTTAATATGATCCCAAGTTCAAATCTTACTGAAGGTATGTTTTTTATTTTTCTTTAGTTACATATTTTGTAATATCCCTGGAGTAGAAAAAAAGTAACTAGTTATTGGGACAATAAATAATCTTCGAATTTTAAAGACATCAAGTAAAAAATAATATTCTAAACTAAGGCTCGATTTCTTTTTTCTATGTTTATTTTAACAACTATTATATGCAATCTGAATAAAATTATTTAAAGAACGCGTATCGTATTTAATTCTTCGTTTTGAATAAACAAATTACATTCTTTGAGTTTTTCACTAAATAAAAAGTAAGTTAGAATGTTGGTGGAAAAAGTACTATTTGAAATTCATTGTGGTACCCAAAAATATTTTCAGTTTCCATCCCTGATGACAGTTGTGACAGAGACCTGCATCGTAAAACTTAATTGACGGCGGCATGTTTTTTAAAACTGATATGCAGCAGCTCAAAATTGGCTGCATGGCATAATAATAATAGGTAACATTATCACTACCTACTATATCACATTTTATTTCTTACTGATTTACCCCTAGTTCACACGTTAACATTTTTGTGTCCGCAATTGTCTAATTCTATATGTTACGTGTGGACCAATAAGAAATCTATTGCACAATCTATTTCGCAATAAATGTTTAAACACAAAGCTTAGCAATAATGTTTAACATAAGCTGTATTTTCTCAAATTTTTAATATTTTTAACAAAACAATGATGGAAAATAAATTAAAAAAAAGACAAAATGAAATTAAATTTAAATGAAATTTCTCATCTACATTTTCTACACCCCTTAACATAATGTTGGACATAACATTTCATTCCTGTTATTCTGCCGACGTTATTTCTTATGGTAGAAAATAAAAATTTCTTTGTGGAGACGTAGAGTTACGTTGTATTTCAATCATCTCCAACTGTTTCTTATTTGATGTTTTAGACCTGAAAATAAGGAATGCATTAATATTTTATTAAAAAAAAAAAAACTAAAATACTCACATTTTTGGCACAACTCTCTTGCAATAGCGGAATTATTTTTAAAATTTGTTATAACATTCTCCCTTTAAATTACATTCTAATACCTACTTTTTCCCGGGGCAAATTTTCACATTTTTGAAGTTTGTTTAGAAAAAGGGAATAGGGAAAAATTTCCCGAGGAAATTTTATTTAGAATAAAGGAACAGGAAATATGGGAAAAATTCCCTGGGAATTGTTATACATAATTGGGCTGAATATGGCAACAACAACGGTCAAAAAGAAAAAATGAACAAAATATATAAGCAAACAAAGCACGTGGATATTATTTAATATAAACTGTAAATGTAAACAAAACTTAAATATAAACAAATCATAAATGTAAACAAATTTTGACAAAAACGTTACAAAATTGAAAGCAGCAAAAAATTGTCAGCTGTTTCTATGCTGTTACCTGTTATTACTATGCCATGGTCATGGACTATTAAAGAAAAGTGCTGCCAAATTCTTGGTAAAAACATGTGTTTTAAAAAAAAACAGAACTGTTTTAAAGAATCAATTTCGCAATTTTTGTCGCGGGAATTTTTTGATAAAAAAGATTTTCAATTTTCAATACAAAATATCGAAACGAATTTGTCTCATATTTAAAATAGAAATGATTTTTTGAAATTTTCATGAATAAATAAAAAAAATATTTATTTAGTCGCCGAAACTTTCGGTTTTACAACTTCAGCCGACTTTGAGCCGCCGCAGATGATATATCTATTCACCCATCGACGGTTTTAATTTTACAACAGCTTCGATCTCTATTTTAGCCGCGCAAAAGCCTTTTTGTATTATTGTCGATGTTTATAATTTGTGGAAATACTGTCTTTAAACACAAAAAATAAAATAAATAATAAAAAAGACAAAGAAATGTTTTAAACATAAATTACAAAAATTATCAGGTCTTAAAAAGTAAAACACAATGAGTAACTTTGCTAACAAACGAAAATTTGGAGGAGGAGCTAACGCAGCCTCAACAAATGGTCAGCCTAAAAAACCAAGGTAAGCTTAATATTTTCCGTAATTTTCATTAGCTAAAAGTAAAATTGTTTTTATTTTTAAGAAATTACGATGAAGAAGATGATGATATGGCCGGGGGTTTTGAGGTTGAGTTTAACAACGATGACATGGATATGTCCCAATTGATGGGCGAGGGTCCAGAAAATCAGCAAACGTCAGTAAAATGGTCTCGTGTAGATCCTCCTGAACTGGATTGTGAGACGGATTCTTTAATTTTTCAGCAAATAGATGTGGAAAACTATATAGGCTCTCCATTGCCCGGCATGCCGGGAGCTCGCTTAGGTCCTGTGCCAGTTATACGCATGTATGGCATAACTATGGAAGGTAATTCCGTTTGTTGCCATGTTCATGGTTTTTGCCCTTATTTCTATTTGGCCGCTCCCAAGGGCTTTGAACAGAAACATTGTCACGATTTAAGAACCGCTTTGGATAAGAAAGTTTTGGCCGATATTCGTGGTGGCAACAAAGACAATGTGCAGGAAGCAGTTTTGAGTGTAGAGCTAATAGAACGTTTAAATATTTACGGCTATCAAGGCGATACCAAACAAAAATATATTAAAATTACTCTGTCCATGCCCAAGTTTGTGGCGGCAGCTTCTAGATTGCTGAAAAAGGAAGTAATTTATAGTGATTTTGATTTTCAAGATTGTCGTGCCTTTGAAAATAATATAGATTTTGATATACGATTTATGGTGGACTGTGATGTAGTGGGTTGCAATTGGATTGAATTACCGCCGGGAACTTGGCGTTTAAGAGGTCGTAATTCAAAACCTTTACCCGAAAGTCGTTGCCAATTGGAGGTGGATGTGGCCTATGATAAGTTTATATCCCATGAACCTGAGGGCGAGTGGAGTAAAGTGGCACCTTTTCGTATTTTGTCTTTTGATATAGAATGCGCTGGTCGTAAAGGCATATTTCCCGAACCCAAAATGGATCCTGTTATACAAATTGCCAATATGGTTATTAGGCAAGGAGATCCAGAGCCGTTTATACGTAATGTATTTACTTTAAAAACCTGTGCTCCCATAGTGGGTAGCCAGGTGTTATGTTTTGATACTGAAAAAGAACTTTTAGATAAATGGTCAAGTTTTGTACGTGAAGTCGATCCTGATATTTTGACCGGTTATAATATTAATAATTTCGATATACCCTATTTACTCAACCGAGCTCACCATTTAAAAGTACAAAATTTTGAATATTTGGGTAGAATTAAAAATATACGTTCCGTTATAAAAGAACAAGTTTTACAGTCCAAACAAATGGGTCGTAGGGAAAATAAATATGTTAATTTTGAGGGTAGAGTCCCATTTGATTTGTTATTCGTTTTACTAAGAGATTACAAGCTGAGATCGTATACTTTGAATGCTGTAAGTTATCAGTTTTTACAAGAACAAAAGGATGATGTCCACCATAGCATCATTACGGATTTGCAAAATGGTGATGAACAGACACGCAGACGTTTGGCCATGTATTGTCTCAAAGATGCCTATTTGCCTTTGAGACTACTCGATAAACTCATGTCCATCGTTAACTATATGGAAATGGCCAGGGTAACTGGTGTTACCTTAGAATCGCTTCTAACTAGAGGTCAACAGATTAAAGTGTTGTCTCAATTGCTGCGCAAAGCCAAAACAAAAGGTTTCATAATGCCTTCCTATTCTTCTCAGGGTTCAGATGAACAGTATGAGGGTGCAACGGTTATTGAACCCAAACGTGGTTATTATGCTGATCCCATATCAA
Source organism: Phormia regina (assembly GCA_001735545.1). NCBI lineage: Eukaryota > Metazoa > Arthropoda > Insecta > Diptera > Calliphoridae > Phormia > Phormia regina. Next base: position 11,414 of record MINK01172113.1, read on the forward strand.
CCCTTGATTTTGCCTCTCTATATCCTAGTATAATGATGGCTCATAACTTGTGTTATACCACACTTTTGCAGCCGGGCATGAAAGACAAATTGGGTCTAACAGAGGACGATTATGAGAGAACACCTTCCAATAACACTTTCGTTAAAGCGTCCGTGCGTCGAGGTTTGCTGCCAGAAATTTTAGAATCGTTATTGGCTGCTCGTAAAAGAGCCAAAAATGACTTAAAAGTGGAAAAAGATCCTTTCAAACGCAAAGTGTTAGATGGTCGTCAATTGGCTTTGAAAATTTCTGCCAATTCTGTATATGGTTTTACTGGTGCTCAAGTTGGCAAGCTGCCTTGTTTGGAAATATCTGGTTCGGTAACTTCATATGGTCGTACTATGATAGAACTTACCAAAAATGAAGTAGAATCTCACTACACGCGCACTAATGGTTATGAAAATGATGCCGTGGTCATTTATGGTGATACCGATTCGGTAATGGTTAATTTTGGTGTGAAATCTCTGGAGCGTAGTATGGAATTGGGAAAAGAGGCAGCCGATCTAGTTTCAGCGAAATTTGTTAGTCCTATTAAGCTGGAATTCGAAAAGGTTTATTATCCTTATTTGCTTATCAATAAGAAAAGATATGCAGGTCTATATTTTACAAGACCGGAAACCTACGATAAAATGGATTGCAAAGGCATAGAAACAGTACGCCGTGATAATTCGCCTTTAGTAGCAAATCTAATGAACACCTGTTTGCAAAAGTTGTTGATTGAAAGAAATCCCGATGGTGCTGTGGATTACGTAAAACAAGTTATATCCGATTTGCTATGCAATCGAATAGATATCTCACAACTGGTTATAACCAAGGAGTTGGCCAAAACGGATTATGCTGCTAAACAGGCTCATGTAGAATTGGCAGCAAAAATGAAGAAAAGAGATCCTGGTACTGCTCCCAAATTGGGAGATCGTGTTCCCTACGTTATATGCGCGGCTGCAAAAAATACCCCAGCCTATGCTAAAGCTGAAGATCCTTTATATGTGCTGGAGAATAGTGTACCCATAGATGCTAATTATTATTTGGAACAACAGCTATCAAAGCCACTACTAAGAATATTTGAACCTATACTGGGCGATAAAGCTGAATCGATTTTATTAAGTATGTTAATTCAATATAAACTTGTATTATGTATTGTTTTATTAAACTGTATATATTTCTTTAATTTTCAGAGGGTGAACATACCCGCACCCGTACCATGGTAACCTCAAAAGTGGGTGGTTTAGCAGGTTTTATGACTAAAAAATCTTCCTGTTTGGGTTGTAAATCTCTTATGCCCAAAGGCTATGAAAATGAACCCTTGTGTCCTCACTGTGAACCTAAAATGGGTGAATTGTATATGAAAGAAGTGATGGCCAAGCGTCAAATGGAAGAGAAATTTGCACGTTTATGGACTGAATGCCAAAGATGTCAAGGTTCGTTGCATGAAGAAGTATTATGTTCCAATCGTGATTGTCCCATATTTTATATGCGACAAAAGATTAGAATGGACTTGGACACACAAGAAAAACGAGTACGACGCTTTGGTTTGCCTGAGTGGTAAATAAACAAAAACCAACTAGTATGTAAGAATGGGAATGAATAATTGTTTTTGTTACTTTTAAACTATGCAGGATTTTAAGTGCGCATAAAAATAAAATGAAATGTTTATTTTTTTTATTATATACTCGAAATTAAAAACCAGTGCATTTAAACGTGTTTAAATTGTAAAAAATTGTGTGAATAACGCTTGTTCAGTAAGTAATCAAATTGATAAAATTTTGTTAGAAAATTAAACAGAAATAAAAAGAAAAAGATTATTTTAGTTAAGGCAAATAAAATATAAGATTTTTAACTAAGCATCCAAAAATATATGTATTAAAATGGACTCAAAGTAATCCTAATAAATGTTTATCACAACCAGCATCTAAATATAATGGCAAATCATGTGAAATTTGTGGGACCGTAATTCGTCCTTATTAAACCTCTACATAAAATCCTTTTCCGTGTTTTATAATAATTACTCTAATATTACATTTATTGTATTAATTTTTGTTTTTACTAAATTTAAGTATATAAAAAAATTCTATTAAATACGTTTTCTAAGATTACGAAAAGAAATATCCTAAAATCTTCAAAAAGGAAGGGATGAAAAGTGGTTAGATCATTTTGAGTGTATCTGTTTCAACATAACAGAAAGGACACAAGATAAATAGATTTGTTATAAACTTGTTTATGGTTTTTTTGTTTTTTTAATTGCATATTTATAATTACTTAAAATTACAAACAAAAGAAGGAAACGTTAAGGAGTAGGGGATAGAAATTAAACAAATAAAATATTTCTTTGACATAATTGAATACGAAGGATATTGTTTGGATTTTTTTGTGGGAGGAAATTGTTGAAGGTTAAGTAAATACGACTATTTACGACTTTGTAAAGTATTGGATAGCCAATCCATAGCTTGATCAAGACCTTCACCTTTGGTCGCTGATGTTTTAAAAATTTGGAAAGTACGATTTTTTAGATTTTCCAAACCTAAAGCGTGATGAACTTCGGCAACAGTCATACAGCCTTCCATATCTTGTTTATTGGCTAAAACTACCAAAACGGCACCGGCAAGTTCTTCTTCCTAAAAGTGAATAATTAGTTATGAAAAACTAAAAAAAATCAAATAAACTCACCCTTAACATGTATAAAAGCTCATCTTTGGAAATGCCTATTCTATCACGATCTGCCGAATCTACTACATATATTATAGCATCTGTATTGCTATAATAACAACGCCAGTAGGGTCTAATCGTATAATTAGAAATATATATAATAAGTATGTATCTACATGTTATATTAATTACAAATTTATTTACCTTATACTTGTTTGTCCTCCCAAATCCCATACTTGAAATTTTAAATTTTTATATGTCACCTGTTCCACATTAAAACCTATAGTTGGTATAGTGGTCACCACTTCTCCCACTTGTAGTCTATACAGTATTGTTGTTTTGCCAGCACCATCTAAGCCCAAGATCAAAATACGCATTTCCCGTGATCCCAGTAAACCACGAAAATAACTTAATACTCCTCCTGTAATAATTAAATCGAAAAACAAGAAAACATATTTATCCTTTTAGCCAAAATGTTGACTCACTACGTCACTTTTTTATGTTGTGTTTGCATTTTCCAATTATGTTTCTCTTAATTTCAATTATCCATATACTAACCCATTTTCTCTTAATATTAATTATTTAATTAACGTTGAAATATAAATTCTCTTGTTTTCTATATTTTTAAAGGTTCCTTTTATTAATTTTTCTTTAAAAATATGCAAAAAATTTATCGGCTGGCTAATATTTTCCTATTTTTTTTTTTTTCGATTTAATAAACTGTCAAAAATGAAACGGTTAAGAAAGAAGGGAGAAATGTCATGAGTGGAAATAAATGACAACAAATCGAAAGAGGGGAAGTTACCAAACGGTTATGACGTGTCGGCATATTGCTAAGGCTGCCAGATAAACGGCATTTTTAGAGGAATTATGTATTCCCCATTTACGTTTGCACGATTTAAGCAGTTAAATTCAAAAACTATTTTAAAAAACGGTACGGTTTACATTATCTTTTAACTAGTTTTTTTAATGTCATTTAAAAAGCACATAGATTCACAGTCACAAATATTTAACACAAATAATTTATAACTATTACTTTATTTATTAATATTTTTCAGAAAATACTTAAAATATTAAATATTTTCCATTAATAATAATGGATTTTAAAATAAATTTTTCTTTTTGACTTTTTTAGATTTTCGTAGATAGAATTGCCATCAAACTGCATAAATCAGAATTGAATATTGCAAAAAAAGAAAACCGTTGAAATAACTGCTTCTTTTTTTCTCGTTTAACTAGTTAAATTATTTGTATGCAAAAAACAAGTTAAAAACCGAGAAAAATTAGTTATGTGAAAAAATCTGTTTTTATTTATATAAAACAGAAATTATTTGCTTAAAATGTAAATTTCATACTGAATTCAAAAAAGGTACACATTTATCTTCTTCACATACTTAAAATCGCAAACATCTCCAATACTATTTATCCGATTGCAAAGATTATCGGTCTGTCGAGCTATTAGTTCCACAAAATGTAGGAGAAACAACAAAATTTGAAATTTATTTGTTCTTTTACATATAAATTGTCGAACCGAATTTATCGCTCGACATCATGGGTGTAAATTAATGGTGCATTTATAAAAAATGTTTTAATTTTTTTAATAACCAGCGTTCACCTAGTTTTAAACTGTGTAGCCTTCAAAGTTTTTATTTTTTCCATAATTGCAATTTAAAGCACATGATAAATAACACTACCATATTAATTAACTACCTGGGAAGAAAATTGATATTTCGAATAAGAATTGCTAAACTTAAACTTTTTTTGGTACTGGAAAAAAGCTTATTTAACGAAGCCTGTGTTCGACATACCCAGAAGAAAATATACTTAAGGCGGGCTACAGAAAAAAGCTTTATTAAGGCGGGAAAAAATACAATAATTTCAAGTATTAAGTTTAGAATATGAATTTAAATTTTATTTATATTTTTCCCTTAAACGAAGTCATCCCTGTTAAAAAATATTCACAATGTTTATTGGCATCCCTTTAAATTCAACCACAAAAAGTTGCCACATTACAAAATTTAATATGGTACTAATTTTTACAACCATGGCGGCCATTGCCAGTTTTTTTCGTCGCGTCGTATGAAAAGTGTTAATCTTTTTTGCATTTTTGTGAAAATTATAAATTTTCATTAAAAAAACTAATTAAAACGGCATAAAATTATTATTAAATTTAAATTAAGTGCTAGCTAAATATAAATTAACAAGAGTATTCAAATAAATTTACATTTAAAACCAAAAAAATACAATAAAATTAGCCGTCCCTAGGAAAATACAAAGCGGCTTTGGTGGTAGTTGTGTGTGTGTGTGTGTACGAGTTACAAAGTGTATAACACAAGTTTTTTTTCGCAGAAAAATATTTTTTTTCAAAAAGAATATTAATAAGCTTGAAAAATAAGAAAAAGTAAAAAAATGACTTCGCCTTCACCGGCGAATAGTCCCATGCCTCCGCCGCAGGCTCCGAGCCCCATGGGACCACCATCTCAAAGTCCGGCACCGTCGCCCTCACCACACAGTCCGTATCCACATCCACCACAACAGGGTCCAGGTGGTCCGCCCGGTCAAGGCGTACCTTCGGGACCGCCAGGACCACAGAGTCATCAGGGTCCACCACATGGGCCACCGCATATGCAAGGACCACCTCCCGGTGCCGGTCAACATGGTCCACCACCTCCTGGTCACCCGGGAGGTCCCTATGGTCATCCCATGCAGCATGGACCTCCACATGGTCCACCTCATGGTGGTCCACAGCATGGGCCTATGCCATCACAACAGCATGGTGTAGTAACACAGCATGGACCACCTCCTCCAGGGCAACACGGTCCTCCAGGACAACAGGGTGGCCCACCAACCGGACCTCCTATGGGTCATGGTCCACCACCACATGGTGGTCCTCCTCATGGTATGCCTCAACAACAACCTGGATCACAAGGTGGACCTCCGCCGCATTTGAATGGTCCCCCAGGTCAGGGTCCACCAGGACCTCAGGGCCATCATATGCCTCCACATCATCAAGGCATGGGTAAGTTCTTTAATTCTAATTTAAAATACATTTTTCAAATAACATATGTTCCTATTGTTAAATTTCAGCTCCCCATATGGGTATGCAAATGCCTCCACAAGGACCCAATATGCCACCAATGGGTTTTCAAACTCATGGTATGCCTCCAAATGTAAGTAATCCTATTTTGTATAATTTTTTAACACTTTATATAACATTTATTGCTTTTAAATCTGTTAACATTTCTAACAAAAAATACTTTATTTAAATTCAAAATCAGTTAAAGCATCAGCTTCCTCAATTAGTTGTTTAACTTCTTTTAACAATTCCTCAGTTGAGGCACAAATCAAATCTGGTTTCATAATATTAAATGGAGCACCACTTGTATGAGTTATAACACCACCTGCCTCAGTCAAAATAATTGCACCAGCAGCTATATCCCAAGGCTGTAAATCTTCTACATGAAAACATTGAAAACTGCCTTTGGCCACATAGCATAGAGTCAAAGCAGCACTACCACAACCACGTGTGCTAAAGATAAAAAATTGGAAATATTTAGAAATATTTAGATATTTAGTTAGGTTTGCAGTTAAGTTACCCAGTGCCATTTGAAGCTAATTTGCACAAACGTTTAACATTTTTATCTCTTACAGCGGGTACATGTATCAAAGATATTTCATAACCAACAACAGCATTTTTGATCTGTGGGAGAAATTGTATAGATTGCAATAGGTTTTCAAAGATTACTAAGTTGTGATTAAAATTATTTATCTTAGAATTAGAAATGAGGATTAGAAAAAGCCCTTATTCAAATTATTTTAAAAAAATCACGATCTGTTTATGTTTCCCTATTGTCACTAATTTTTAAAGATTATTTTTAATTTTTTTCCTCATTTCAATTGTTTATTAATATTAATAATATAAGACACGCGCAAATTCCTATCTAAATGTGGCACTAATATAAATTATTCTAAATATGTATTTGTTTAAATTTAAATTACTTTTAAACATAACATTCATTCCCTATTATAAATGAAAAAGATGACACGTTTGTTTAGGTATTTAAAGACTGATGTCAGTCAAACTAGAGGCCGGATTGTTAAAGGAATAATTTAATGTAATTTATTTATTAAAAAACGGATCATATTTGTCTATTTTTTAAAATAAAACCCATGTTTAGAAATATCTGTATACTGTGCAGTTTAGCATATTAAATCTTAAGAAATATTAAGTAATAAACAAAAAGTAGAAAGTCTTCTTCGGTAGCTTTAATTTAGTGAAATTTGATTTGTTTGTGAAATTTCGGATTTATTGTCATATTTTTTTAATATTTTTTTGTAAAATTTAAATTTTATTATATTTTTTTTGAAATTTCGATTCTAAAGAATTTTTACATTTTTCTAAATTGAATTTTGGTTGAAATTTTTGGTTCAGTTTTGATGATATTTTTAAATTTTAGATAAATTTGATTTTTCCAATTTTTGAAGAATTTAGTGTTATTTTTGTGAAATTTCTTATTTTGTGGTGAAATTTTATATTTTTATTAAAATGTAGAGTTTTGGTTTATTGACGAATTTTCTGATTTTTTAATAAAAATTTGATTTATTTTGTGTTTATTAGATTTTTTGAATTGAAATTGTCGTCTAGATTTCTAATTTTTGACATCTCGGTCGGTCTTAATCATAGGCCCATTGGAACACTTAAATTAAAGTATTTTGACATGGGGGTTTTGAAGGCACACAGGACAACGGTTTAAACTGCATAGTACAATACATAGCAGTTTAGAATACTGCACCAACCGGCTCATAGTTGTGCTAGTAGAGAAATAGTAGTGGCGTTTGGTACCGCCAGTCGATGGAATTATATATTATATTTGTGCATTCGTTATGGTTATGGTAAAATTTTGTAATTTTTGATTTTCAGAGATTAGATTTCAAGATTTAAAGTTATATACGTTTTATATTACATTTTTTAGAATTTGTTTGCTACTTTAACCATAAATTAAAATAAAACATTTTTTTTTTTGTTCATTCTTATTTACATAGTCTAGTTAATTGGCGCAAAGTATCATTTGTGTTGATATTTGAGAAGTGTTTATATGCAACCATATAAAACAAAACCGTGTAAATATACAAATTTGTTTACTGCATGATTTAACAAAAAAAATATATATAAAAATAATCTAGCACAAAATAATAGATTGCTTTGTACATATTTATTATATTTTCTTAAATGAATGATTATAAAAAATGTTTATCAAGTTAGTCAAAAATACAAATACAAATTGATAAGATTCATTCACTCACTAACACTCATTTATTTAACCTACAAAACACTTACCGAAGTACAATTTTTGGAAACCTGTATAGGTTGACCATTTAAATAAGCACCATGACCCTTCCAAGCTGAATACATTTCATTGGCTATGGGATTATAAACAACACCCACAACTAATTCCTTATTAATGGCCAAACCCACAGATATACAACAATGTGGTATACGGTTAATAAAATTTGTTGTACCATCAATGGGATCAATAATCCATGTTGGTGCATCTGTTAATTCTGCCAAACGTTTATTAGCAGCAGATTCTTCTTCACCAATAACTTTTGATTCAGGAAATTCTGCCTGTAAACCTGATATCAAAAGATCTTCAATTTGTTTATCATACACTGTTACTAAATCGTAATAGGCTGATTTTACTTCAAATGTAGATTCTGTTTTAAGATATCCCTCACGCATTATAGGGCCACATTTCATTACCAATTTTAATGCAACATCGTAATATTTTTTCAATTCTTCTTGGGTTGGTGAGGACATTTTCATTACAATTCAATTGTTAATTTGTGGGATTTATTGAATTAAATTAGTTTGTTTGATTTTTTCTATGAAGAGATAACTTTTTTTCTGTTACGTATCCCAGTGTTGTTAAGACGAGTATTTTTTCTAAACTAAAAACAAAAACTATTGAGTATTTTAATAAATCGTATGCAAGAGAGAAAATACTTATTTTATTTTGTTGTTTTACCAAAAAGAGTTGCCAACAACTTGATAATTTGTTTTTTTCAGTATTTGGGTATTATTGAGAGAATAATAAACTTAATGAATAAAAAAAATGTAAATAATTTTTAAAACGTTGGACTTGATTAAATTATAACACATTTTTAATTTAAAACGAAATTTCAATATGATGGTGAGGTTATAATTCAGAGCCGGTGTCCATAGGTCAGTGTGGTCTTTGATGGCTCCGTTTCTTATTTTATTGTTCGTGTGCTTTATATATGCTATGGGTTCCATTTCAATAAATTAATTTATTATCCGTATATATTTATAATGCGTACCTATAGCTAGATTAATAAAATTATTTATTTCTTTTACGTTTGCTTCAATCTATATATATTTCTGTGCATTTCTCTTTATTTAAAATTTGTATGTGTTGGAATCCAGCCAATGCTTCTAGACCTAGGTTGTTCCTAATGTCTAGAAGATTTCTGTTAGAATTGAATTCATAGCATTTTGATTGTCAATGAAGAATCTAATATTGGTCTTAAATATTTGTAGCATGGCTATTCCATAAATTTCCTTTTTTCAAATTCAATTTTTACTCATTGCAAAAATATCACAACCATTTTCGTCAGCAATCTGAGATTTATCAATAAGCTCCTGCAAAATCTCCTAAAGCAAATATTCATTTATTGAATAATTACATTAAATTGATATTCTAATTCTAAGCGAGCGCAGTAACAAAGAGTATTACTCGTTGTAGTGAAACAGCCCAGAGTCTCTAGTGTGAATCGATCTCACAACCTCTAGGCCACAGCAAAATTTTTAGGACACAAAACATATAGGCTTGTCAAAATTTTTATATAATATAGTTTAAATATTTTAGATTTTTGTTTAAATTTTCAAACTTAAAATTGGGTATTTATGTTTTCTTTATTCGATATATAATTTTTTTTTTTTTAAATCAAATGGAAACAGTCCAAACCAAGACCTTTATTATGTTAATGAAATATTAACCATCAGTTTAAAAATTTTGAACTCCAAATTTAAAATTCTAAATGTCCTCCTAAATAATATTTTTGGTGTAAATTGTGTTTGAACCATAGAAAACTATTAGAAGTCCAACTCTTTTCATTCGCTCAGAAACAAAATAAAATACTTTCTTCTAACGTATTAATTTGTTCTGTAGAAAATTTTACTAACACATGCAAAGAGTTCAGTTTTTTTTTTTTGACAATTCTGTTAGGTTTTTTGTGAGCAAGTTGGAGTTCTAGTTGTTTTCTATGGTATATTTTTAAAGCATTTTATGTCCACTATTTCTGTAACTTTGGCAATACTATTTAAGAGAATAAAATTAAAAAAAAAGAAATACTCAATTATATTTCTCCCCCTTTTATTGATACTCTCTTAAACTAAACACTAAAAAAAGCTTTTTTATTTACTCATAAGAAAATTCCTACAGTCAAACACAGACTTGAATAACAATATAAAAAATAAACGATTTCAAAATATGCATATCATTAAGTATTAAAACTTTTCTAAATAAACTTTTATTATAATATAGAAATTTATTAAACATATAGTATGTACCAGAAAAAATAAAAATGTTTACTACTACTTCAATTGCATATGAACAACAACAGGTAATAATACTAATTACAATAATTAAATTTTAAAGGACAATTAAAATAAGCAAAAATATTTAAATTTCCTCGCCTCCAACTGATTTTTGTTGATCAGCCTTACGTATTAAATTTTCTATTTCAACACGTAATTTCTCTGTGCCGGCACATATAAGATCAGGTTTCATTATATCAAATTTACCACCATAGGGATGTGTTACCACACCACCAGCTTCTCTTATCAGCAAATAACCGGCAGCACAATCCCAGGGATACATATCTTCGATATGAAAAGCATCCAAATTACCAGCTGCTACCATACATAGGGCATCGACAACACATGAATAAGATAATAATCTGAAATGTGAAAAAAATCCATACATATATAATGTTATAAAATAATTGTTTATTTTTTATTAGGGTATGACAAGCTATTAATGCGCCATAGATGCAGTTATCATTTATAAAAACTGACACTAATAAAAACAAATGGTTTTTATTTAGCTAATTACGATCATATAAAAAAAGCTGTTAATGATATGGATATAGAATTGTTGTATGGAAAAATAAATGCAGCTTCATAAAATAGAACTTGTTTTTGTCTGAAATGAAAAAGGTCTTTATATTTAAAAAAAAAATATGATTTCAAATTAACAAAGATATAAAATTGCTTTATATCTTTGTTAATAATCTAAAATTTTTTCTAAAAAGCTGTACTAGTGAGTTCTCATGAATAAAATAGGATTATATGGCATATAAAATAATATTGCTAATGACTTTTGGATCAAATTTCAGACCTAGAAAAGGAAACTGAAAAATATACATTTCCTAAAAAAATTTATTATACAAATATTTATATAATTACATAGATACATTAACTACTTAAATTATTATTTACAATTTAAAAATAATTTCAAATATTAGTATAATTTAATAATTACACAAAATCTAAGTATTATAACAAATTAAATTAAAATTTTAATTTTAATACTTTGAGGCAAAGTAAATAGTAAAAGCATAAGTTGACGTGATTCATTTTGATTCACTGGTTTATTTTTAAGTGAAACATATATGATTTTAACATTGGCGTGTCATTGGAGTACTTTAGAGAAACAGCTAGTCATTAAAATGGATGCTCAAAACCAATAAAATTTGAATGATCTGCAGTTAATTGCAGATTTTATCAAATTACAATAGGGTTGTTTACGATAGACTGGTTATCAGGTTATGTGATTATATAGTAATCTTAAAGACAACAAAATATACTACTTGTTTCAATTTATATTCATTTCCTACACTACAAATAAACAAAGATATGAGGAGTTGGGAAAATTTGGTTATTTTTAGTAATGAATTTTTATGTTTTTAGCATGTTATGACTTTTATCATAAAAATTCGAAAATAACAGTTATTTCCGATTTTTATTTTTTCGAGCAGAAATAAGTTATTTTTATTTTTTGAGCAAAAATAACTTTTAATTCTTTGATTTTTATTTTTTGGCCAGAAATAAAAGTTTCGAAAAAGATGTTATAAAATCACCACAACTAAGTAACCAGCTTTACTTCAAATTCAGGTAAAAAACCTATGAATTCAATATTAGCGTGTCATTGGTGGGATGTTGTGCATTTTTGACAATTTTTAATCTGATATAATATTCGTTTCAGATGCTATTAAAAATGCAACAATTGGATCCTTTTTTTAAAACTTTTCATAACTCAGAATTTTTTACATCTAGGATGTAATAAAAAAAAATAGTTCTTAAAAATTATGAAATATCTGAGAAATTAAAAATACACTTGCATAGCTTCCAATAACCAATTTTGTGTAAAGGTCCATAACTATTTATTTAAATAATTATTACTAATTGAATTAATTCCACATAAATCTGGAAAACATTATGTTACCACTATTTGATTTTTAGTTCAAAAAAGGACTTTTTACTTTAACTTATTGTACAAACTAAAAGTTAAAAGGTTAAATTAAATTACATTATGGAAGTACTTTTAATGCAGATGTTTATCAATGATGTTAAAAATAGCTACAAGATGAGCTAAAAATAAGCATTAGCATATTTGGATGTGATTTAGATGTGGTTTGTAAAGAATAATTTTTTGCTGGGTAGTTATTTCTTAATAAATATTCATCATCTCACAGCCCGAACGCCTGTAGCTAGAGCGATGAAATGTGGAACTTAGGTGTGTCTACTTTTATATAGATCCAAAGTTCTGCCTAAGTTCTGATGAATATTTTTGGCGATTCTTAATAACTAGTAATATTTATATGAACAGAAGTGGATTATCCTTAAACAACGATTTAAATTATTTAAATTTTTATTTGTAATTAAAAATGCAAATCTTACGTAAAGTATTTCCGGTTAACACCCCTTGCAAAAATCTGAAAACTATTTTAAAATATTGTAAAAAAATAAAAAGAAACTAACAGTTTAAAAAAAAAAATATTTGTAATTAAAAAGCATCATTAATATGTAAACCAAACTCATCATTTCTGTTCCCTTTTTAAAAGCGGAAAATGTAACGGTCCATTTTTAAAAATTTACATATTTTTGATGAAGTTAATTTGTGTTCTTTACGTTGATGACAATTTTTTCAAATATTATTTCATTTTAAGTTTCTTTCTATAAAAAAAATTAAAAAATGTAATTTTCGGGCGAGTCAAAAATAAGTAAACAACCAATTTTGGCTTTTTTTACTTTAACCATAATTTCGACTTAAAAAATGGCAATTAGCACACAAATAAGTTTAGGAGAACTAAGAGTAACTATCACACAATACGAAAAATGTAAAACATATAAATATATCTCAAAAAAACTTTCATAAAACAGTTTAAATGCTTCCCATACAATGACCTCAATTATTCCCTTAAACGTCTAAGACTCGCTATAAAAATAATGAATAACTATTTAGCTTTAAAATCATATGCTTTCTGCTTCAAAATATGTATCAAAACCTATGGTATGAATTTACAACTTACAGAAAAATATATAATATAGTTTAAAAATTTTATGACATTCTATGAAGTTTATGACTAAAAATATGACAAAATTTTAAAAATAAGTCTTTGGATTGAATAATCGATAATTTGCATGATGTATAATGTAGGCTATATGTATGTTTAGTTCTAAAATGTATAAACTTTCACCTTTATCCACGGGGAGGGAAAAAGGGAATTTTCCCTCCCCAAAATACAAATTTTTTAATGAAAAATTTGTATAAAATTTTTAAATTTAGAGAAATAGTTGTGAAAAACATTATTTTTTCATCTCCCAAAAGCTTGAACTGGGTCCGCACCTGCCTTTATGTATAGAAAATCAACACTTAAATCCGGCAGAAAGGGTAAATAAATTCCAAAAAAGTTTCAATTATTTTTATTTATTTATTTATTTTTTTTTTTTTGGGATTTTTTTATAATAAGAAAATTTACTTACAAATTAGGGTGAATTTGATTCAAAATATATAGCTGAAGAAATAAGTCACATTTCAGAGTGACCTACTCAAACTCCAGATGTACCACCAATAAAAATTGCATGAAATTTAATAAATAAAATAAGAGTTCCATTAATTGATCTATCTGATGGACTTAATTATTGCTAAAACCTCTTTATTTTGTCCTGTGATATATAGAATATATGTACTCACTATGCCAACACGTTTGGCACTAATGTATCAAAATATAGGTGGTCGCAGGAGCTATTCAAAACCTTTGACTTCTTGCTTATGAAGTATAGATTTTTTTACTTCTTTAAAAAAAATCATATTCACTAAGTAGTTATGTGTTGAATTAAATATTTTGCTGTTTAATTTGCTAACAATATATTATATACATTTCGTGAATATCACGAAGAAATTAAATGGTATGTCGAATACAAGTTGTGGATCGAAACAGTGGCCAATGTATAAACCTAGTAATAGTTGTTTTGGAATAAATACTATTACCATTATTTACAAATTTTTTCATAATTATCCTAGGTATTCTCAAATTTTGAAGAATAACATTTTTGATTCTATATCTTTCGAATTTTATAACGAATTTCTCGAGCAGTTCTTCAAAAGAAAAAAATATGTATTTTTCTTTTACACATTTCAATTATCANCTACATACATCTTGTAACTTCCTTCGTTACAAAAACAGATTACAATTTTTCTTTTAGTTATTCTTCAATACAAATGAGACATTTTTAAGTCCATATGAAAAAAAAAAAAAAAACAACAAAAAAAAAATATATATTTGTTATTTGTGAACTTTCATTAATTTAAATTTTGCTCACAACTTGTTATTGTATGTATTATTAATTAAAACACTAACGTATTTTTAATGATAAAAGAAAAGACTCTATCTATCTAAACAATGCATAATAAATATAATAGATTTTAAAATTATATACGAATTTTTCGTTTATCTTACCTTCTAGCTTGAGCGCCTATATAATATATACGTTTTATGTGTTTATTACGTATTCTTTTCGAATGCAATAATGATACTTCATAACCCACATTGGCATCATTCATCTAAAATAAAATAAAGTAATATTATTTATTTCAAAATAAAAGATTAAAGTTTACCTTTTCACATTTACTAACTGATATCGGTTGTCCATTACAATAGGCTCCTTGTCCCAATTTTGTGGTATAAATTTTATTTTGTGGTGCCACATTAACAATACCCAATACAATCTCCTTATTTATAGATAAACCAATAGATACACATGTATGTGATATTTGAGCTATAAAATTTGAAGTACCATCTATAGGATCTATTATCCAAGTTGGAGCATTTGTTAGCTCTTTGGTTATATTATTATTTTTTGCTGTATCTTCTTCTCCTATGAATTTATGATGAGGATATTTCTTTAAAATCTCAGACCATAAAAAGTCTTCAATACGATTATCATAATCGGTGACAACATCATAGAAATCTGATTTTATATCAACTTTTTTTGAATTTAAATTATAACCTTCCATTAGAATTTCACCCGCCTTTAAGGCCAATGGATAAATGAAATCATATAATTCATTTATAAGTTCTTTGGAGGCCATATTTATGGTATTGTTGAACTTTTTTTAATTAAAATAGAATGAATATTTTATTTTTTATAATTCAAAGTTTTTTCTTTTTGTATTTAGTTAATTAAACTCACTTGATTTTAATAATTGCAACTGTTACTGTTAGATGTTTTGTAAACACTGACAAGTTTTCAATTAAAAAATTTCATATTTTTTTTGTTTAAACTGTAGAAACGGGTTTATTAACATCATATATTGTATTTTTATTTTGTCTACATATAAACGTCTATTCTGCTCAGTTTTAAAGTCTATGTTCTCTTTGTTGTATCTTCTAGCTGAGATTACGGAGAAGAAAAAATACATTTTACAAAAAACAGTGGCGTATCATTTAAAGCAATGGAAGTATTAATTTAAATATAATTTAAATTGTGAAATTAAAAATTTATGATTATATAAACTTATATATCCAGTTTATCTCATAAGAGATGAGCCACATATCACTACAACTATAAAAAAGTTGCCCTAAAAATTTTGTTTTGAAAGGTTTCTCTTGGACAGCAACTTTGAAAGTACTATTTCTGAATAGAATATTTTATATCTAAAGTTTTAACGATTCAAAGCACTTAATTTAAATTTTTATACGTCTCTGTATATCAATTTTGAATATCTCTTATCTTATAACTTTGTTTGCTTTGAAGTTATGTAGATAATTTTAAAAACATGCATCTTTTTTTTTCTTTGTATGAACAAAAAATATTCTAATACTTTTATTAGTTACCATTTTTAATCGTGATAGTAATATGAAATATGTACGTACTTTAAGAATTCGTAAAAATCAATTTTAAAATGCTTAAGTAGTATATAATGTGTTGACGACTAACAGATTCTTGAGTATAACAATCTTAACATATAAGAAATATAACAAATAAATTATTTTACCGCTTTGTATTACAACTATTGCTAAGTTGACAATCTTTCGCCTAGATGACCATGATTTGTTCTAAAGCGTGGATACGAGGATTTGTTAGTTTATTCAAATAATGTTGCTGGGTCATTAATTAGGTAATGGATAACTCTTTTTTAATAATTCTCTAACTTCAAAAAATGTGTTCTTTATGCAACAATTAAGATAGCGGCAGTTTTAATATAATTTTTGACCAGTGTGTGCAGGACTATGTAATGGAAAATAAACACAACAGAGAACCTTAAAAGTGCTCCAAATATCTACTTTTTCTTAAGAAATATTTAGAATTAAAAAGTATTACAATATATTATCCAATATCTATAGTTGTTCTGAATATTACAAGTAATTAATAATTGCTTAACTAATTGAATAGATACCTTAAGCTAAGTTCAGACTAATGAAATATTTAAATAAAATGGCGTAACTACTATATAAAATATTTTCTAACGGAAAATATTTTTTACTTATCATTATTCACAATCAGCCGTTTATCGATTTTTTTTAATGCTGTTTTCTCTTACAAAACTTTTGCGAAATCAAATAGCTCAATTATTTTATTATTTTATTTGTATAAATACCCAAAATATTTTCAAATCCATTATAGTCTAAATATTTTCAACACCTTGTATGTTGAAATCTTGAAATGTTTGGAACGTAATTGCATCTCTTAAATCAAATATC
>MINK01172114.1:0-27500 GCA_001735545.1 Phormia regina
TGTATCAATGAAAAAATTGTAAAACAGCTGTTCTAACGAGTATACTTTCTAATTATACTATGGTTATTATGCTATGATACTCACGAAAAAATTTTACATGGGAATACAAAAAAAAAATTTGACAGTAACGCGAGGTGTATCAATGAAAAAATTGTAAAACAGCTGTTCTTACGAGTATACTTTCTAATTATATTATGCAACTTTGTCTTGATAATGCTTGGTAAAAGACGCCATCTTGATTGTTGTTGGTACTTTTTATATGGTTTGTTATGATATTCCCCTATAATTGAAAGAGATAAAAAATTATCTGATACTCAAACAAAAATTTTACGTTTGTTTTGATAAAAATGTCTCTAATGTAGACGCAACGTAATACAAAATAAAAAAATTGTTTGTTACTCTGCCGACGTTTTGTTCTTGCGCGAACAAGAAATAGGCTAGTCTGGATGTAGCGTAAAGTCGGCAATGAGTGTGCAAAAAATAAGTATTCTTTTATTTCAATTTTGTAATTTAAAATTTCAAAAGCCTAAAGAATTTAAAAAAAAATATTTCAAACGTTGGGGATATTTTCAAATTGACAGAAGTT
The DNA here is from genome assembly GCA_001735545.1 of Phormia regina. Taxonomy (NCBI): domain Eukaryota; kingdom Metazoa; phylum Arthropoda; class Insecta; order Diptera; family Calliphoridae; genus Phormia; species Phormia regina. Next base: position 587 of record MINK01172114.1, read on the forward strand.
AAGAAATTAGAAAATGAATTAAACCCATTTGCATTTTTTTTTTTGGCGGCATCGACTTTTAGCCGCCGACTTATGTTAGTTAACGAAAAAATTACATATGTATATGCCATTTTTGTGAAATAGTGTTGCCATATTAGAAAGTATTAAAAAATTGTCTATTCAGGTTTGTAAAATTCTAAACAGTTGTAATTTACATATAACGCAGTGCTGCCACTTCATGTGTAATTACACATATAGTGTGTGATTTTTATTAACATATGTAGCCCATGTGTAATCAGTTTCATGTGTAATTTTAACACTCAGTAACTAACGCTTAAAAGTTAATTTTTCTTTTATTAAAAATACACAAATGTACAATTTTTGACAACTTGGATTTGCTACTAACAGAAGTAAATCCAAATTTAGTTTTAATAAAATGCACATGTCATTTCATAGCGTCGAAGGTTGGAGCTTATAAAATATTATCTCCTTAGTAATATTAGAACAATATGATTTCATAGGTAATCAAAAATTCACATTAATTTAGAATTGTTGTTTATAGTTAAATCATTTTAATTCAATACATTTCAAGCAGAAAAATCAGTTTTATATAAAATGAACAAATAAAGTTTATATTACAAGCTATTCGGCAAATTTCAAAATACTATGTACTTTAATTAGGAAACATATGTCTAACATTTTCGTAAAATAATATATGTACATGTATATCTCCACATAATGAATGGAGATCATGATATTTCAATATAAATCCGGAGTAGAGTTGGTAATAATTTTTCATTTTGGTGAATCGTTCGTTATTGGTCAGTACGACTGAATAAAAGATTTCTTTATTTTCTTTCATCTTTCATTTCACTTTCAAACAAAACCAAATAGAAACGAGTGAATAATGTTGTTTTATCTTTTTCCGAAATGTGTATATTTGGAATGGAACCGAATGGTAGATGTATATTTTGTTATTTAGTACAAAATATATATATATATATTTTTTATATACATATATATATATATATATATATATATTTTTTTTTTTGTGTCGGATGAATTCACACATGGAAATTAGCTGAAAAGAATATTGCAGAAAAGAATGAAATATGTAAAGTGAGACATTGCTATGAAAGATTGTGAACTATTTCATATCATTCAATGGAAATGTTTTTTACGAACAAGACAACTTTGTCATTAGTTATGTAGTTATAAAGCATTTTATGTTCGATTTAATATTTGATATTTTAATATACTAAATAGGAATTTCAAAATGATAATCGTTTGTTGAAATCAGGAAGGATACATATAACTGTGGGAAATAATTAATACATTAATTGATAGTGTATGGCTCAAGGCATTTTACTATTTAATTTAGAAAGCAACAAAAAAATCGTTGATATATTTTGTTATTTTTGTAAAAGAACTAAAAATTTAAATTTTTCTAATAAAAACTATAAATTATATGCTAAAAAAGACAAAGCACAATATCTTGTTTACTTAATTATTTTTAAGATTTATATTTGAATAATTTATTTATATGTATGTATGTAGTTTAACATATAAAATAATTGAAATTAGTATAAATACAATAAAATCAGGAATACACAATGCTGATATAATTGTTACTTTTATTTGCTAATACCTTAATAAGGTAGAATTAGGTTTATTCCTCCCCATTTTGTTCTTCATTTTCCTCATTTTCTCTATGTTCGGCATCTTCATATTCTTCTTCATTGCCTCCACCTTCTTCTTCCTGTTCATGGTGTTCTTCATTATTCTCATTTTCTTCAGCATTTTCTTCTACATGCTGCTCTGGAGTTTCTTCAGTGGTTGCATCTGTGGGTTTATTCTTCTTTTTATCTTCTTCCTTTTTAGTGGTTTTTGTTGTTTCATTTGTTTTCTTTTCAGCCGCAGTAGATTTGTTCGTATTCTTAACGGTTTTTTTATTATCATCATTTTGTTTTTTTCGTGTTGTGGCAGTAGTATTAGTTTTTGGACCATCCTTACTTGGCAATAATTTGGTAAATCTAGTTTTAGTCAATGGTAGATTTGCATCCTTTTCATGCTTATGTATTCGAGCTAAACATCTACGTAAAGCGGTCTTAACACGTGGACTTAAATTGTCAAACTTTCGTTTTTCATACATTTTCAAGTAATTAATATCATTGCGATATGCCGCATTCTTACGATCATTACTTGAACCTCTCTTATTTACGGAAAATATATCTTGTTTCTTATTCAAAGCTCTATCGCAATCTGCTTTCAAAGATAATAGTGGTTGAAGTTTTTCCATAGGATGAACAGCCAACGATTTAGCTTCAATATCTGGAAAACCATATTCGTTTATAAGAATTTTCATACGTTTCTTATATGCGCCTCCAATTCGTTTATTGGGATCACTTCGCATACGCCTGGCTGCCAACAATAACTGTTGCTTTTTCTTTCTCAATGTCACCGTCAATTCTGTATATGTTTTGCCTCCAGAAGCGGCAGCAAGAATTTGCCTTTCATTTCTGGGATTTGTTGAAGATGTAGATAGACGAGGAGCTTTAGCCGATAACTTTTCGAATTGTTCATAATCTTTAACAATTTGTGTATGATATTTTTTAGATAATCTATCTTGAGCACTCTGGACACGTTTCGCTCGAAGTTTTTTCAAAATATTCAAAGATTTAAGATACTGTTGTTTTGAAACCCGATTACGTGCTGGAGACTGTGGGAAAGAAAATTAAAAGAATTGAATATTAAATTAATGTTTTGAATGTAATGTGATTATTTACTAAAACAACTAAAATTAAAATTTATGATTTAAACTATTTCTAAATTAATATTCCTCTTATCCCATAACTAACTAGTTTTTTTTTTTTTTAATTTAACTTAAAAACCACATCGTTTACGCAGTCAGTTTTTTTTAATCTTCTAAAACATCTCATCTTTTTAACTAATCCAACTGAAACTAACATAAAACAAAAGTTACTTATATAAAATATTTTAAAAAATGTTTTAAAATTGGTGATTTAGATTACATATCCAAATGCAGCAAATGTTCGATAATATTAGTAAAATCAAACTAACAAGAAACACACAACAATTGAATTAATTTTAACTTTGAAATATTCTGTTTAACCCATTGTGTTATTTAGATGGATTAAAAATACAAAATCGCATATTAACACTCACTAAATAATGACAAAAACAGTAAAACTATACTATGTATTTCTAACATTTGCAAACCTAGAAGTAAATAGATATAGATTTTAATAAAGATGAATGAAAATATTGAATATTACCTTGCGCAAAACTCGATCCAAAACTTTAAACTACTTAACCTTTCAAAACTAATTAAAACAAAAAATCAAACATGTTTTTGCTTCTAAAATCTACATCCAGTCATATTATGATAGTTAACTTTGAAATCAGATTTACATAAATCTTTTCAAATGTTACAATTGAAGTCGGAAATAAGAACCGTTGAGATATATATCTCTAACGTTTCACAATTTACAAAATTAATTCCAAAAAAAGGGCTTTTGAAACCACTGTGTAATGGTACCAAAGGAGGAATTCTAAGGATACTTTTCGTTTTGAAACGTTTTTTCTTCTAATGGTACCTTTCGATTTTTCTAATAATGCATTGCCCTATGTTACTTTTAGATTCGTGTAAGTAATTTCAGATATATAGTATTAAATAAATGATAGTTTATAATAAGGCATTTTGTGGTACCTTTTTAATATTTTAATAGTAATTTTTTTGGTAATAATTAATATATAAACATAAAATTAAAGATATAGGTATGTGGGGTAAGAATCCACAAGCCTTTTCAATAACATTTCTCTAAAAAAAAATAAAAATATTAAGAATTTGGCAATTATAAGCCTTTAAAATTTTCATTATGTAAAAAAGTGCTTCTATTTTGGTACCTTAGGAATAATTTAAATCAAAAATGTATGTAAATAAATTAATTTTAACTGCTTTAAAATACTTCTATGGAGTAAACATTTTTATTTTTAAAACTTTTTCCACAAATAAATTCAAAAAGTTCATTGTTAATGCCGACGTATAAAAATTATACTATGAAAATACTAAAAAGTTTATGAAATTTCTTATTTAAATATAAACCTTGAAGCATGTTATAAAATATTTGATAGTTTAACCAACTATATTAGAGATCTAAATTGATTAGAAACAAAAAAAATTGTACTAATTTTTGCTGTTATTTTCGCAATAAATAAAGAAAACAATAATTTTGTATTTATTGATTCGTATATTATTGTATTCATTTGTTCAATTCACAAACTCTGTCGCATGATGGTATCCACTGTCGAAGATTTGCCGATTTATCTGCATTTTGCCAATTTCTAATTAAGAATCGCAAAATTTGTAAAAATTTGCTTTGCTTTTGCTGATTTTTTAACAATTTTGAAAAAATATAAATGTAATTTGTTTTCAATTTTGACGATATTATACTGGCAACAGTATTTGTATTATAGTATATCTGCAAAATGTTTAAAATTGATATATTTTTGTTATGAAACATTTTGTTTAAAAAAATGTTTACGACATGCACTGATACAGCATAGGGCAGATATTGTGAATTATACAACTAACTCATTCGATACAAAGTGAATTAAAAAAAAGAAGAAGTTGTAATACAATAACAAACATAAGTATTAAAAAAAATAATAAAAATTAACAATGTGAATTCATGACAAAAATTGTTTAAATTTTAAAAATTAAAAGAAATTCATTAAATATAATTCAATAACAAAAGAAAAATAATAATAATATATGATAAATAAAATATTTATAATTAACTTTTTAATGAATAATACAATAAGGAACTTTTTAAAAAACAATCAGGTATGTGATGGAAAACGATTTCGAAAATGAATCGATTTTAAGTCGAAAAAATGTATGATGATCTGATATTTAAGTTTATATTATTGATAAAAATTATAGTTTAATCACTTTCTTTTATATTTAATTAAATAATTCCATATTTGCCAAAAAAATAATTGTTATTTTTCACATTATATTCATCATAATTGTTCAAAGCGTTTCGTTTTGAAAACGATCGGTTTTCACCACATACCTGAATAATAACAAATTTCTTTTTATGTAGGTAGTCCTTTTGTTGGAACTTTTAAAAGATGAGGGTAAGATATATTTTTGGAAACAGTAGAAAAAAATTATTTTAAAATTTTCACTTAACTTACAAGTATCTTAACATAACTCTACGAATGCTTTTTTGATTTCAAACTTTTTTAAATTAAAAATAACTGAACATGAAGAATAATCATAACAAAGCAAGACATTTTTTTTAAGAAAATGCTACAAAACATTTTGGAAACTCATTTCAGTAAATTTTTCCAAGAATTCATATTCACATATATTCTTGTCATCACATTTCCAGTTGGCTCTATTTCCATTAAATCAGTGTCATCTTCAATTGTATTCATATGTTCTACCACCATTGTTTCATTGTTATTATCACATTTAATAGTGGGATCTTCAGTAAGATTTTTAATTTCTATATTATCATATTGATTTTCATGTATAATATTTAAAGATTTTTGTTCGGTTTCTTGTTTACAATCATTCGTATCGATAATGAGATCATCTGTTAGATTTATAGTTTCAATATTATTATTATTATTATTATTTCGATCTTCGCTTATAATCTTGTCTTCTGTTTCATTAATAACTTTTATATTATTATTAATTTGACCTTCGTTTATATCCATTCTGTTATCTCCTTTGTCCGTATTACTTAAACAGCCTTCATTTTGTAATATTTCAAATTCTTCATTATATTGAATAATACTTTGTTCTAGATTTTTTCCCGATATTTTAAAATAAAGATTTTTATCCTTTTCATTAAATGTTTTAGTGGAAATTATTTTATTTTTTAATAGATAATCAAATTGGGTATTCTGAATTGGTAAACATTTTTGTTTTTCAATTTCACGCTTATCTTTGAGAAACAAACATATAATTATCTTGGCCCTCTGTGAGTAAGTTGAAATATCACGATTTTCAGACAATTTAAAAAAACGCACATAATTATTATAGATTTTATTTATACGATCTTCTTTAGGATTAACTTTTGCAGCATTATCAAGAGTATCTTTTACTTTCGTTGAGTTATCAAGTGCAGGTACAATATTCAATTTATCTTTGGTGGGATTAACTTTCGTATAATTCTCAAGATCAGTGGCAATATTCAATTTCTCTTCATTAGGATTAACATTCGCAGAATTTTCAAGATCCGTGGCAATAATCAATTTATCATTATTATTTTCTGTTTTAACGTTTTCAGTTTTAAATATTGTATTTTTACTAATACAGCCAGAAGAAATACTAGAAGGTTCCTCTTGATTTTTCTTCATTATGTACAATTTGTTTAAATCTATTAAATTTCTTAATTTCTTTTGCCTTAAACCTGCCAATATTTTTGCTTCATAATCATTTAGTCCACCTTGAAATTTTAACATTTTTATTTTCTCTTCCATCGCAACGCTGATTTGTTCGGATTCATTTCGTTTCATTTTTACTTGTTTAAGTAAAGCTTGTTTTTTAATGGTGAATTCTTTCAACAAATCTTCAGAGGATTTTTCAATATATGAAGTTTGTTCAGATTTTTTCTTAAGTTCATATTCTTGTTTTTTATCAATTAGTTTTTGTAACAAATGATTAGATAATTTAGATAAAATTGTTGCTTCATTCTTGGCGAATAGGGGAAAATGAAACAATAACATAAGTCTTTTCTTTTTATCCTCTTTGTTTGTTGTTTGCTTTGCTTTTAAAAGTAAAGCTGATTTGTAATAATTATACTCTTTTAATAAGTCATTGGAAGTTTCCTTTCCATTAGGTTTTTGTGCACATGCTGAAGTAGAAGGACTTATATAAAATTGTGTAAAGTTTTTATCGATACTGTTAATAGTGAGTAAAGTGTTTGCTTCATGCTTTTGCAGACATTCAACACTATGACGTTTAATTTGAATTTCTTTAGAATTATTTTTTTCTTCCTGTTTTCTTTTTATATCATAATTTCGTTTAATATCGAGTAACTGTTGTATTAAATCGTTGGACAATATACATATAGCTTTTGCTTCAGATTCTGCCAAACCACCTTGCACCATTAATAATGTTTTATTCTTTCTTGATCTTTCGGAAAGTTTCTTTTCACGCTCTTTGCGATTTGGTTTGGCTAGTTTAAATAATACTTGTCTTAGTTCATTAAATTCTTTCAATAATTCTTCAGAAGTTTTTTCAATATCTGTTGAATAAATTGCTGTTGTTACATTGAAAGTTTCTTCTTTAAGATTTTCTAAAAATATTTGCTGCTTTAATAATGGTTTCTCTTCAAATGATTCAGAATTTGTTGTTATAATATTTAAGGATTCTTTTGAACATTTTTCTTCAATAATTTTTATGGATTCTGTATTTTTTTGCTTTTCTGTTTTAGTTAAGGTACTTAAATTTGAATCTGAATCGACTCTAGTTGTCGTAGCATTTTCTTTTGGAACATCATCATCATTTTTATTAGAATTAGATTTTAATCTTTTATTTTTTGTTCGTGCTTTCATATATAATTCTTCATATTCACTAATTATTTGCATATGAAATTTTTCAAATATCTTTTCTGATGGCGTAAGCAGTCCTTTGGATTTCCTTTTCCTTATTTTTTCTAAAATACCCACTGATTTAGTGTATAGATGATTTGCAAGTCTCTGAGTATGTCTTTTCGAAGGTATCTAAGATTTAGAAAATTATGAAAAAAATTTACTTTTTTACGAGACATAACGTTTTAATTATCATAACAAAGTTTGAAATAATTTTCTTATACCATAGATGGCTGGGGTATTATTTTTGTATTAAAAATAATAAAGGACTACGCACAGTGGATCCAAAACACTTTTTTGGAAATTAAAATAGCATGGTCAGAGTTGATTTGGAGGAGTACAGGTTCATAACGAGTCAGGGTGGAAATGCATGCCCAGCTCGGGTATGTAATTTAAGATCTTTTTTTAACTTGTCGGTCTTTATATTTCCAATAAAATATTTTAAATATTTACAAGATTCCTTACAAAATTCTAAATAATATTACTGCAAGATTAATATACATAAATATATGAAAAGTAATATAAATCTGAAGTTTGAACTTCAATTTTTTTCATTCAAAAAAGTGGCACAGATATTTTTTTCCGTTCTGGGCTTTATAATTTTTCTTAATAAATTTTTTAATGTATTTATCATATATTTATGTTAATTATAATTATATTAATTATATAGCTACATATGTAAAGTAAAATATCAAAACGAATTTTCTGACGGACGACCCTCATAAAAGAGTGTGACCAACCTCAACGTTTTATACGGGTTGAAAATTTCGATATTTTTATGTAAAAAGGTGGAAAATTTTTTTAATTATCTGATTTTATGACAAGTTTATAAAATATAAGTATATATATAAAATATAAGTAATAAATGTAACTCATTTACTAAAATTCTACAATTTCATTTTGCACCCTTACTTCTGACCATGTTTAAAATTATTAAAAAAAGCGTTTTGGAGCCACAGGTAAATTACATATGTATATTTTGTTTTGTTAAAATCAAATTAAAATTTTTAGATCTCAAATTCGTAGTCGCGTATTTTACTGTAATGAAAGAAAATTACACATTACATACTCGCGATGAGGATGATTATAATCGGTTCTATTTTACATTAGCTAATTTTTATACTTAATGATATATGCTATACTATCTTAAACATTGTAAATATGTAACATTATTACATACCTGATTCATTGTTGCACCACCCATTGCATTTGAAGTACTGGGACCAGGCATATCAAATCCAGCTTGAAAATTATCGCCACCCCAATTTGAAAATGTTGGCATTATTTGATTATCATTATTGAAATTATCAGCTGGATTAGTAGACAATAAAGATAAAATGGTAGTTCCAATTGTTTCCAGAGCTGCATTTGTAGGATCATTTGGATCTGGATTAACTTTGGGATCATCTCGAAGATATGGAACGGTTCGGTGTTCCAAAGCTTTAGAACGTGCCATTTCTGGTGAAAAGCCCTTTCGTATATAACGATTAAACCATTTACGACCAGAGCCACTTAAACCACTTGTAAAACTATCCTCAAAACCGGCTCTAGCATAAGGATCATTGTTGGGATTGTAGACATAAGGTGGGACATTATTGTTGTAATTGTTTCCGCCATTATTGCCAGCGTTCCAACCCATATTATTGCCCACATTATTGTTACCGCTATTCCAGGAGCTATTATTACCATTATTCCAGGAGCCATTATTACCATTATTCCAGGAGCCATTATTACCATTATTCCAGGAATTATTATTACCGTTATTCCAGAAGCTATTATTATCATTATTCCAGGAGCTATTATTGCCAGTATTCCATGAACTATTAGTATTATTACCATTATTCCACGAACCATCATTATTACCATTATTCCACCAACCATCATTATTACCACTATTCCAAGAGCCATTGTTACCAATAACCCAATTGCTATTTTTCAAATAATCCATCGTATTCATATCTTCTTGTTGTTGCATATTGTAACGATTTGTATTTGTATAATTCATATTCGACATATTTAAATTATTTCTATTCGAATAATTCATCATATTATCCTGAGGCATATTAGAACGATTAGAGTTGGAATATTGTTGCTGTTGCATATTTGATCTGTTTTTGTTGTTGTATTGTTGTGACATATTTGAACGATTTGAATTATTATTAGGACGTTCACTAGATGGATACGACATAATATTTTGCTGTTGCATTTTGGAACGATTATTTGAAGAATAATCCAACATATTTTGCTGTGACATATTAGGACGTGACATGTTTTGTTGTTGCGACTGCATATTGGAGCGATCGTTATTGGACCATTGAGAATTTGAACTAGATTGGAATGAAGTCATGGAGGAATTTGAATAATTTCCACCAGTTCGACTACTACCATAATCGTTAATCATTGGTGGTGGTGGCGGTGGTGGAGTCGCGTCCCGACGTTTTCTAACCTCATTTTCTACCAATCGCATTTGCAAGGTATAACCTTCGTAGTCATATCCATGTCTGGCTTTAACTGCATTGAAGGCATTTCTATTAAACATCAAAACACAATTAGGTAAAATGTAAAATAAAAACAAATTTTGAAATCTTTTTTCTTTTTTATTATATTGTACTTACCGTGCACTGTCAAATTGCACATAAGCATACACCGGATTTGCACGATGGTTCACATCAATGAAGATTAATTTACCAAATGGTCTAAAGAAATCATCAATATCTTTAATGCGAATATCTGGTGGTAAATTTCCAACATATACTCGTTCCATCTTACTATTTATTTCAGTGGGATAACAAAATTTCCTCGAAAAATTTTGCAAAAAAAAACCGTATTGTACACTTGTCACCTAGTAATAATGTCGAACAATAAAAAATGGCATTCGAAATCAATTGTAAGAGCGTTGCCATATAAAGCGTTGCTATGGCTTGGAGTCGGGGTTGCCAATCTTTTTAAACCTGACACAGAAAAAATAAGTACATATTTTTAAATATTTTCTTCATATATATTACGAATTGAAAACTTTTTTCATAAAAAATAAATATTATTAAATTGTTCTTTATGAATGATCCCATGTGTGCAAATTTTTTGTTGAATAATCCGAGTATCTAAAGATAATTGAAAACTAAACATTTTTCAAAGAAAATTTCAAACATATTTAAAAATTTTCTACATAAATATTATGAATTGAACATTACATTTTTTTCCCAAACTAAGAGATGAAATGAAATTTATAAAATTTCGATATTTTAATCAAGCAAATACGTTCATAAACGACCGAGTTACGAGAAAAAAGAATATTGTTTGCTTTTTTTTGGTATAAACATGTAACAACAGCTGTAATATAATGATTAACGGTTCAGGTTTTTTTATATCAAGTTTGTTGGTATGTTACTGATAAATGCAGATTGTTCAATTTGATGTTAATGTTAATTTTTACGATGTTTAAACGCGGTTGTGAAAGCAACAACCGCGTTTAAACAACAACATCGAAAAAATTAATATTAACATCAAATTTAACGACCTACATTTATCATTAACATGATATTAGTGTTAATGTTAAATATTTCATGTTAAGTGAAGACGATTAAAACTTAAAAATATAAATATTTAAAATATCTATCAAAAATTCCATTAGTAACCAAATAAAACAACTAAAAAATGTCGGTCAAACTCACCTTATGATACCTTACTGGATTTATGTACCTAGAGTGATTTTCGAAAGATGGGGTCTATTAATTATTCATTTATCACAAAATTCATTTATGTTAGTGTAAAACTACCGCGCACAATGTCAAAATGCTATGAACAGAAAATGAGAGAATAAAAGAGAGGAAGAGTAAAATACTCACGAAACAATTTTACATGGAAATACAAAAACAATTTGACAGTAAGGCGAGATGTATCAATGAAAAAATTGTAAAACAGCTGTTCTTACGAGTAGACTTTATAATTATCCTATGGTGCACCAAAGTTAGATTAAGAAGGTAACGACAACACTATAACAACTGCAAGACCAACAAAAATCCCATATATTTTGTTTTTGTATTGTAATCTGATATGTCAACGTTAATTTTGACATTCCACCATGTTTGTTTCAAAAAACAATTCATATAATAAAAAGGGAAGAGAAAGACGCAATGACAGAGAAGTAAGCAAACAAATGTAAACATAAACAAAAATTTGACACTTCAAATTACAAAACTCAGGCCGCCATATTGATTTCAAAAATAAAAAAATTTCAGCTGTTTTAATGTCGTTACCTTATTAATCTACCTTGGTGCTACCTGTACATTATTCACAATGTTTATATGCTGCCAGTTTAAAAAGTTTTTCAAGCGCTATAATCACCAACAGAAACATTGAGTGCAGTAGTTTTACACTAACGAAATACAGGGAATTGTTTTTAGCAAAGCTTACTATGATTGTTATTCTTTTATGTATTCAAATTTTCGTAGTTTGAAGAAATTGTATCAAATATGAGAGTATAATAGAATACGTTAAGGCGGAAGTTTAATTATTTAATTAATTGTTTGGTAAACAATTTCTTTAATGTAATGTTTTTCACTCCCACAAATACGATTATATTTTTAGTGATTGACATTCCTACTTTTTTTGACTGATAAGAGACTTTTCAGAGTAAATAAAATTGTGAATATAATGTCCAACGATTACACCAAGGCTCATATACAAGATTAAGTCATAAGGCAACAACCAACTTTAAAAATTTGGGACTAACGATACATCCAATTTTCTGCATATTATCCATACATATACATTGTAGGTACCTTTCCTACTATTACTTTACAAAGTATACTTTGTATTTTAAAAATATTTAAAACCAATATTCCAATTTTTTAAATGTAAAATATTTTTACAATAATTTTCATTCAAGTTTTAATTTTCATATAAACAGTTTTGTTTGTTTAATAAAATTTTATATAAATAATTCATTTATAATTGGTGACCCCACAAAAAATTTATAATTTCAACAGTCAACATGCCTGTTTTTAGATATACAATAGCAAGAAGCACATCGCAAGTTTGGTTTCTTCAAGTTGAATCTAGTTTCCGGATGTGTGGAATAACTGAAGCTGCCACTACAACCTTATGCTAAAAAGTTTCAAAGCCAATGCTTTGAAATCAATTTCCATGAGTCTTTGCCTCATTTAAGTTTATATTTTACATTTCTTTTAATTGGATCTGTTCTGCTGACAGAGCGTTAATAATATTTGGGAGGATATTATAATAACAAATTCCTTCCAATATAAATTACTTAAGTATTTTAAGCGTTCTAGTACTAAATAGAGCAGCAGTATGCTGCTCCGCTTTTCTCCTAGCAGTATCTGGATTACATCCTAATGCAAGGAACTTATGTACTTCTGCTTTTATTCTTGCCTCCTTCGCATCAAAGCCTTCTTCCAAATAACGAAGATACCACTTACTGCCTGCACCACTTAAACCTTTTCTAAGCGGATCTCCCAATGATCCTGGTTTACCCTTTGCTGGAATGGGGGGCACGTAACGCTTCGTAGATAATTCTTTTACTGTAGAGGAAATTTTCTTTGCTGGTGATGTTTTTTCCTTTTCTTTTGGAAGCTTTTCTTTTTCCGTCGATTTTTTTTCATTCTGCGTTTTATTGCTAATAACACTAGAACTAAGGGAGTCATCAGGAGTTAATAATTTTACCTGAAACTGATAGCCATTATATTGGTAACCATTAGTGGATACGGCAGCATTGAAAGCCGAGCTAAAAAGTTAATCTTTTTATATTCAAATCCTTTTTGAATGCTTTGCAAAGATTTTTTATATTCGATATCATACCCGGAATTATCAAACAGTACAAAAGCAAATGGTGGCTGACAACGATTTTTAATATCAATAAATACTATAGGGCCGAAAGTTTGATATAAAAAACCCAATTCCTCGACTTTAATATTGGGAGGAATGTTTCCCACAAAAATTTCCATTAATAATATTTTAATATTTGGTATGATTGATAAACAATTTTGTTTATCGATGTCAACAAAAATATTTTTGTTAGAGTTGCAAATACGATAGGTACTTAGTATTTTTTACAAGGGTACTCGTTGTTTCTGACATGTTTGTTTTGATTTAAAAATAATTTTTACCATGGTTCAATTACTTGTGATTCAAGTAATGTAATTAGTTTTGTCCAATCTTTCTTACGTCGCGTCTACATAAGGGAAATTTATATCAAGACAAACGCCAAATTTTTGTTTGAGTTGGAGAAAATTTTTTATCTCTATATCTATAAAATTTTTATCTCTTATAGGGAAAAACGCATAGTATAATTCTTGGTATTTAAACATGGTTCTTTTCAAGGGATATTAACTATTAGGTAGAGTTGAGACAGCTGAATTTTTCTTTTTTTTTTATAGCTGTCAAATCTTTATTTACATGGTGTTTGTTTCTATGTGTGTTTTGTTCACATTTTTTATATAATTGTTGTTATTTTTTCAATGAACAAAATTTGACATTTAACAAAATTGTCACAAACAATAGAAAACCACCAGAACTTTTTTCATTCGCTCACGTACCGTCCATGGCATAATAATATCAGGGAACAGTATCGCTACAATAAATACAACTAGGCAACAACAACAGTCTTTTTTTGTTGGTAAATTTGTTTCCTTAATGTCAAAAAGAAAAAAATAAACAAAAAGCAAAACAAATCAAACAAATTTGTTTCCTTAATGTCAAAAAGAAAAAAAAAAAAAAATAAACAAAAAGCAAAACAAATCAAAATACATAAACAAACAAAGCACGTGTTAGTATTAAGTAAGATTCCTAATATAAAATTCTATAAATAATTTTTTTGACGTTATTGGTGGCTGTGATCCTAATAATAGTAATAGTTAAAATTATTTTCAATAGGGACGGCATTGGGCATCAAGAGAATCCGTCGCCCGGCCTTTATGATATCGGATTCTGCAAAATGGGCACGACATATACGGGCGGTAGGAGGAAAACTCTTGCCACATGTGCTCATCCACTTTTTTCTTCTTTCTGTGTCCTTTGGGACATTAAACGATGTAATATTTTTTAATTCCTTTTTACAAATGGTACACTATTCCATTTTTTATATAAATATTTTGCCGCAATCAAACAACACAACAAACTGTAAATGTAAGCAAAACAAAACGTAAATATAAACAAAGCAAAAATCTATACAAATTTTGACAGTAATGTTACAAAATTGAAAGCAACAAACAATTATCAGCTGATTTTATACTGTTACCTGTTATTATTCTGCCATGGTACCGTCTATTCTAGACTTTTTCTTGTTCGCACATGAACAAAACGTCGGCAGAGAAATACACATAATTTTTTCATTTTGTTTTGAGTGGGCAAAACATTTGTCGAACAAATTATAATTTTTTGTTTGCCGACAGTGTCACTTCGATACTTTTATATTCAGCGCCTCTTCTTCAAAATGACCTTTGATGTCAGACATGGTTGCTCGAACAATTGTGCGAAGAACGGTGCGCGAACAAGAACGAAACATGAACATGTTGGGTCTACACTATCCAAATGTATGGCGCACAAAATTTTGTTCATTGCTCGAACATGAACAGAAACAAATATTTCTCTCTTCACACACAGGGTAATCAGAAATCGCCAAAAATAAATTAACCATATTTTTTTACGAAAAACTATAAACAACTAAAATATTTAGTGCTTCAAATTTTATATAATTTTAAACATCAACAAAATCAATCATAATTTCAGTATCTAATAATAATTGAAAAAATATTAAAACTTTTCCGACATACATAGCTCAATTCTAGGTCAACAAGTTTAAACATTTATTATAATTTTAAACATAATAATTCTAAAATTTTACAATGAATATTTGTCCTATAAAACTTATAAATTAATATTTATTTGAAGAAAAGGTGATATTTTCTCAATTTCATATCAATGCTATTCTTAAATAATTTTTATTCCAAAAATAAATTTTTACTTATGATAAAAATTAATGAAATATTCTCAATGCTGTTGTTAAATCGGGATATAATTTTATGTTAAAGAAAAAGGTCTCACGACCTCCTAACAATCATTATATAGAAATCGCCGCATTTAATTAAAATAGAGATCCGATTACAGATCAGCATGTCAGTTTTGAAATGGAATCATAATTATAAATTAAGTACAAACAAACGGTCTTCGTCGTCCCTTACATCTAAGGGTACTTGGATCCACCTTTTGGAAACAATATTCTCTATAAGACAATGCTAAAATTAGGATTTAACAAGTTGTTATGTTCACCTTTTTAGCTGACTAACAACCGATTTTAAGCCGCTGCCGAGAATTTTTAGGAAAGCCGCCGTCGCCGTTAAAATTGTTCGGCGTATGTCTCTGTTGTTTATGTGCATATTTGTTGTACAACTTATAGTTTATTTTATTATTTACATTGCATAATTTTCACCTAATAAATTGTTTATAAACAAAAGGCACAACAACTAATATAGAACCACAAGTTGCAAAAACCAACAACTATGGCAGGGGAAACGGAATTATAAGATTACAGCGAGAAAAAACAAAAATAGCAATGCTTAAAAATGGGACAATTATCTGCAGACAGTGAAGAAAAAATTTAATTTACTGAAAAAAATAGTTAATAGTTCTCTAAAAATACAAATAATAATTCAAAAAGTAACAAAATAATTATCCAAATAGTAATTTTTACCAACATGACGAATGTTAAAAGTGTTAACTTTTATGATTTGTGCCGTATATGTACGGCAACAACAGAACAAAAGGTTGATATTTTCTCACCGGAAGGCAAAACAAAAAATTTATGTGCTAAAATTACAGAATGCTTACCATTAAATGTATGTTTTTATTATACTTTTTTGTGTTAATATATAACTAAATTTGTTTAAATTTTACTTAACAGGTTGAAGAAAAGGATCGCTTGCCAAAAGTTTTATGTCAACAATGTATCCAACATTTGGAAACTTATACAGAATTTCGCAATATTTGCCGTAATTCACAAATTATGTTAACATCATGCCTTAATACAGCCTCTGCTCAGAATGGCGGTAAAGTTTTAATAAAAGATATTTTATCATCGACGGGTAAAAGTTTGAGTGTTTTAAATAATACATCAAACTCGATAAATATAAATAATAGATCGAATAATGCAGAACAATTACAAAATGTCTCTACACAATCCTTAAATCAAACATTAGCTACTCAATTACAGCTGCAACAGCAACCGCAACAATTGTTTACAATACAAGGTTCTAATGTATTGGCCCAGTCGGTAGTTAATCCATTGACAATATCAGCTGCGGGTACTTTGCAAAATCAGGAATTTCTTAATTCTATTATGCAAGCTGTTGGAATACAGGTACTTTATTTTTTAGTTCAATATCATTAAACGGAAAATTAACGGAATCGAAAATATGTTAATGGAATTTATTAGAAAATAATTAAAAAATTATACTTTTCATGCAATTTTTTTTTGATACAATAACGTTTAATATTTTATTAAAAATAAATAAATAAATAAATCAATAATAATATTTAATAAAAAGTTTTCTTAAAATAATATCTTCAAATTGCATCATCTTTTCAGAGTGAACCTATGAAAGTTGAAAAACCTCAAACAGTACCACAATATACAATAACTGTTGATAATACAATGCAACAGCAACAACAGCAGTCTTTAACACAAATAAATCCTCAACCTGTTACACCAAACAAAGATAAAGACACAAAAAATAAGTAAGTAATTTTGCCAAATTAAATATATTTTGTAATAAAATTTATAACACAAAAATATATTTGAAGTGCTTTGGAGGAGTTTTTAAAAATGAAACCCAATATAAAGGTAACACCTATTAGTAAAAAGCAGCAACAACAACAGCAGCAACAACAACAGCAGCAGCAACAACAACAGCAGCAGCAACAGGAACAACAATTTCATTTACAGCAACAAGAATTGCAGCAACAACAGTTACAACAACAGCAAGAACAACACCAACAACAACAGCAGTTAGTACAATTTCAACTACAGCAAATACTCCAACAACAATTACAGCAACAACAGTTGCAACAACAATTACAACTACTAACATCACAACTACAACCTCAACAAATCACTATAACAGCTCCATCTTTACAGCAGCAGCAACAACAGCCGTCACAACCACACCAGTTAATACAATCAACTACCCTAACAACGGACAATAGTTTAAATGACAACAACGATGACTTAAGTCCATCGAAAAATAAAAAACCTAAATTAAATTTTATACTCAGCACACCACCCAACAGTCATACAACATTACCTCAACTAACAACAACAACAGTATCTGCCTCGGCAACAAACACTACACAATCTCATCATCAACAGCAACCAACAGTAACACAAACACCTCAAATACAATTACAATTTCAACCCACCCTAACACCACAGACAACATTACAATTGCAAGCAACACAACAACAACAACAAAATCAAAATGCTGCTACAGCTGCTTTACTTTCGAATTTAGCACCTCTGCTGCAACCACAAACGCAACTAAATGCAGCTTTACAAACACAAGCAATGAACAGTGTCACTCAAAATACTGGAGTGAATATGATGTCGCCTAACAAATGTTTCTTGCCAATAACGATTAAGGACGAAAATACCGATCAACAATTTGTTGCACATATTGATGCTAAAAATTTCCTTTTACCCACCACATATCAATTGCAAATGAAGGTAAGAAAGATATAGTTGATTAACTATTCAATGCATATTTTCTTTAAGGGGAAAGGAATTAAAAAAAAAAAATAGAAAGAGATCTAGTCAGTCAAGCTGGACTTGTATTAAATATAAAATAAAACTTACTTTTTGATGATTCTTAAAAATTTGGTCTTATATGGGAGCCATGGTCAAAAATTCACATATTTAAAAAGAAATCAACTTAAAAAAAAAAATAATAATATAGTTTCAATTCTGCAACAATCAATTTACAACAAAGTATCAATTTTCAAAAAAGAAGAAAAAAAAAAAAATAAATAAATTTTATGAATAAGTAAACATTTAAGTATTATTTATTAAATAAAAAAGAATACATTTTCAGAAATAGAAAGAAATACTAAATTATTCAAAATTACAAAAAGGTTCCAATTTTTCTATACAGTTGCAAATTTCACATAATAAGAATAGTAAAAAATAATTATAGTTTTCAAAAAAGTAACATAACATTTAAAATTATATCAACTATAAAAATACCAATTATCAACAAGAAACAATATTTAAAAGAACCAAAATTCCCAATTTGCTATAGTTAACAAAATATAAAGTTTATTAACTTTTTTCAATTTTTTATACTTCTTTCTTTTAATATTAATTTGCAAATTAAAATTGTTACCAAAGCTTTCACCTTAGAATTTGGTTTTCTTTTGAAAAAAAAAAAAATAAAATAAATTTGTTTTCTTATTTCAAATTTCGAATTCATTTACACATTAATAATTTTTAAACAAAGTTTGACAAATATTTTACGAGCTTGTATTTTTAGCTTAACAAGGCAAAAATATATGATTGGATGAAAACCCTTAGTATTATTATTATTATTATTATTATTATTATTATTATTATTATTATTATTATTTGGCGTAATATATCTTTTTCATATAGATGATTATCTAGCAATATTGCCTAAATTTCTCCCGATGGGGGAAACTTCCGCAATAAGAAAAACATTAAAAAAAATCGGCTGTGCCGAATCTTTGATACACTTCACCCTCTTACCGACAAATAATTAAATTTTCGCCTTTATTTATATGTAAATGAAGATTTATAAATTATTTCAATTTGAATATGAAAAAAAATCATAAATCAATCATAGAAAATAAACAACAACTATTCCATATTTATTTATTTTTGTACAGACTGCATATAGAAAAACAACAACACTGTTGTTGTCATTGCAATGCTTAATATACATGTTTGTGTGTATTTATATTCTTAACAGATTTTTTTTTTGGGCCATAACTCTGTTGATTATGAACGAATGTGGTTTATTAAAAAAAACGAAATTTTATAAAAATATTTATGACTGATCTGTATAATAATAAAAATTTGTAACTTGAACAAGAGCTTCAAAAATAAAAAATGCGTTATTTCAATTATTACTGAACCGATTCATTTAATTTTTTCAGAACAAAAATTCAGAAAATTATTTCAGAGTCCCCTCTAAAAACCGAAGTCCCTGGTATATACAGAAGCTTCAAAAACTGAAAATCGGGTTTTAAAACATATCTCCTCCATTTATAAACCGATCTTGCTCATTTACAAAACCGAAATTTTATAAAAATATTTATGACCGATCTGTATAAAAATGAAAATATATATCTTAAACCAGGGCTTTAAAAATAAAAAAAAAAACGTTTTGTCCGATATCCGATATAAACGCTATTACAACAGACACACGGATGGACGGTCATGGTGCTATCGTTATCATTTCTTACAAGGATCCCGAAAATAGAAAACAAAATAATTTGTTTTCATTTTAAATTTAATTATTTAATAAAAAAGTTTACAAAGTCGTTTACACATAAATAAATTGAAAGCATTCATTCTACTAAGACTATCTTCCATAGTTTAGTCATGCTGAAATATTTTTTAAACTAAAATATTTTTATATAAATATTATATTGCTATTCTTTTATAGCTACAACCTCAAATAGCAACAGCAGATGGTCAACCCTTAATGCAACTAGCACCGACTTCAATACCAGCAACTTTACAACTAGCTCCACAAGCAATTAATGCAAATCAAACATTCCAAACAGCAGCAGCTGTTGCTGCTTTCAATAACAATTCAACATTGTCAACACAATTAATTCAGCATCAACAACAACAACAACAAACGCAAACAACACAAACACAGCAGCAGGTACTGCCACAAATAACAAATACTCAAGTTCAACAACAAACGCAACAACAACAGCAGCCGACACCATTACCACCGCCACCGCCACAGACTCAACCTCAATCTCAATCTCAATCGCCACAACAAACAACACAATTATCAAAACATGTACAAATAACATCACAACAAGTACTAACTACTGGAAATAAAAAGCCAATAGCATCAACTAATACAACTACAACAGACCAACCATCAATTTCCAATGAGACAGTAAAACAAATACCAAAAGTATCAACAACAATTTCACAAGGCACCAACGAAAGCGGCTTAAAGCAAATAATTAAACAACAAAAATATAAAATATCACAACAGCCTGGTAGTAATACTATAGAAATAACACCAACAACTAGTTTTACTCAACAGATAATGCAACAAGTGCAGCAACAGCAGCAACAGAAACAAAAACTAAATCAGCAAAATGTTACAGCAGAGAATTCAAATACAACTACCACAGTACCAACTCAACATGGTGGTATAACCGTACAACGTGTAACTAATAAAATTAATACTACTCCAACATCTACAGGAAATATAAATAATGAAACTATAACACATTCCACCAGGCAAGCATCAATAACACCGTTGAATCCACAAACACAACAACAAACATTACCAAAATTACCCATTTTAAATAAACAAAATATAACAATAAGTCGAATAACGCCACAAATTCAACTACAGAAACAACAAACAAAACCACAAACTTCTCAAATAGGTAATACAACATTAAAAGTTGTGCAACAACAAATAAAATCACAAGTTCCAGCAACATCGGTGCAAATAACAACAACACCACCACAGCAACAGCCAACATTGCCAACAAGAACCACTATACAACAACAACAACAAGTAAAACAATCAATCACCCAACAGCAACAAAAACCTCAGATTATATCAAATATAGCCAACACCACATTAAGAATCTCACCCGTCAAAAAAATTATTAAAAAGCAAACACAAAAGCCACAAGAAACTAGTCAGACAACAGCAACTTTATCAACAAATACAAATCATCAACAACAACAACAACAGCAGACGGTGGCCATGTCAACCACAACAACTGCAATATCAGCACCTGCTACTACAACCCAAGTGCACTATGTAACCGATATAACTTCCATTTTACCACCACCAACATCTAATGGAAATACCACACCATCAACAGAAGAAAAGATCTCAATACCAAGAACAAACACCATTACCGCTTCATCCGCCAGCAATGAGAGTCAGTCGAAAAATAGTCTAGAATGCAGTCAATGTGGGCGTGTATTCAAGAAAAAGGAACATTTAACACAGCACGTTAAATTGCACTCTGGCGTTAGACCTTTTAAATGTAGCGAGGAGGGCTGTACGAAAGCTTTTCATCGTAAAGAACATTTATTGCGTCATTTAGTATCACATTCAGGCAAGAAAATGTTTAGTTGTGACATTTGCCAGAAACCATTTTCGAGAAAGGATAATCTAAGCAAACACAGAAAGTAAGTTAAAAAAGCTAATCAGAATTGATGTATTCGGCTTGGTTGAAGTTGTTTGTTTCCAAGTTTACATTAGTCCCTGAACTATTTGTACAAAATTTAATTCCGATTTTAAGAAATATTAGCAAAAAGTGTAAAATGAAGATACAGCTATTAATAGGCTCATAAATGTTTGGTTTATTCACCGATTTTAACCATTCATTTATTAGCCCATTTCCCTACCAAATAAACTTAATACTTAATAAGTTATTTCATATGTCCTTTATATTACTACTATTATATAAATTGTATATTTCAAATATTCTTGTAAATACAAAGAAATCCTTTTAAAGTGACGTTGTATTAACTTAATATAATTAAATCCATTAAAAAATTCATTCATTAAAAAAAAATAATAATAATATTTTCAGAATTCACACGGATCCAAATGTCAACAATTATGTGTGTGAAGTTTGTAATAAATCATTTGCTGTAAAAACATATTACGAACAACACAAATTATTACACCAAACTAAAGCAATACCAGAAGAGGTAGGTTTTGTCAAATATTTAATAAAATTATAAATGTTTATGTTTAATATCATTTAAAGGATAAAAAATCTGACAATGATACGATAACAAAGGAAACAAATCAAACTAATAATGATAGCAGTAATAATAATAATAATAATAATAGTAATAGTAACAACAACAATAGTAATACAAATGAAATAGAATATCAAACACAACCTCAGATACAGCAGCAACAACAACAACAACAGCAGAAAACTGCAACACAAACACAACAAATAACGCAGCAGCAACAAACTCAACAGCATCAACAATTACAAATGGTACAACAACAATTACAGCAATTACAACAACAAAATCAAACTCAATCACAACAAATAATGCACTTACAACTACCTACCTCTATTGTAACAACTCAAGATATGGCTGGCAATACTATAACCATAACCCAAGCTAATGATCCTCAAACAAATTCTTTAAAAACTCTTTCACTCAGTGGAAATACTACAGGTATTAGTAATACTGCTGGTGGGAATCATCATGACACAACCGTATTAAATTTACCCACATCATTAGCGAATTTCGTCCAATTATCTCAAGCACAATTTGTGAATGCAACGACTGGTCAAATAATGGGTCATCTTAAAATTGAAAAATGATCATCGGTAATGTATAAAAATGTCTAGAAATACTATCCCACAGTAACACACCATATGTATTATAAATTTATAAAAAAAAAAATGGATCTTGTACGTGTACTCTATGTATGTAAGTTGTAAGTATTTATTAAATATTTGTTTATTTTTATTGTAATTTATGTATGAAAAAATATTTTTTGAATGCCCATTTGTAGTTTGTATATTTTATTATTATTTATTTCAAAAAAAAAAAAAATCTTCAAAATTTAAGAGGTAAAAATATACATATGTTTATATATTTTGATTTCTTTGTAGATTAAAAAAATATATTGTAACAGCATATTGTTTGTATAATTAAATTCCACAGTTCTATTTTAAATTTAAATTATTATTTTTTATTTGTAAATATTTTATGTTTACATCATCACCAACCAACAATTGATTATTTTCCAGTGTTTATCCCAAAAAGAAAATAAACTATTAATAGTTTATATCAATTATGTAGAATTATATATGTTTTATAAGTTATTTGTGCTTTTGTGTTTTATTTTATATACAAATAAAATGATTTTTATTATTATTTCAAAATGTATCATTTTATTGACACCACTGAACTGGAGCTTTAGCTATATACATATAAATAATTTTATTACGAATGTAAATATTTATGAGAACACAGGAAAAACTTTAGAACATGTTCTGAAATCATTAGTTCTAGAACTGGTGTAATCAGAACCATAACATTTGCAAAACTAGTGTTATCACTATCACCAATTCATACTCTAATGGAGTAGGACCTAATTGTGGTTCTAAATTTGTTTTAAGGAATGTTTAACAGAACTAGTGCTTAAGAACAATTCTGTATTATTTCTACATTTCTGAGAACAAATTACTGGTACTACAATGAGTTCCTAGAACTGTTTAAAAAGTTGTATAAACAATTTTAAAATTTCAAAAATTTAAAAAATAAAGAGTTTACAAAATTTAATTGAATTAAATTGAAAGTGGCCTTTATGAAACCGTTTCCTACCGCTCCTATTAGCACTAGTTCTGAATGTGACAATTTCAAACAAAAATCATTGGTCGTAACGCCAAAATAGAATAAGTCCTGGCTATTTTCATGTGTTCTAGAACTAGTTGTAGAACTAATACATTTTTTCCTGGGAAGTTGAAATAAAATTGAGGAAAGTGATGTGTAAAAAAAATCTTGTTCATATTTTGTGATTGATTGGCGAAATATTTAAATTTTAATTAATTTTTATTATCAACATACTTCATCCTTATTTATAATTCAATTACATTTACTTAAAATTTCTAAATTCTTCAAGGCTTTTTTTCATATTCAATTTTGTGAAAATTCTTAAACATATTCTTATTTAATGGTTTCTTTAAACCAACCTTCGACTTATGCAAACAATGCTCCAAAAGGTTTCGATTCTCGATATTTAAAATTGTATGTAACAGTTACCATTGAGTTATCTTTTATGACCTTGATTCAAATCTGCGCTCTAAAAATTACATTCAAATTTCTAAAATGTTCTTACATCTTTTTTAAATTTAATTGAATTAAATTGTTCAAACAAAATAAAATGTTTTTATAATCTTTTGATAATATAATTTATTTACAAATCTTATTTATTGCCATGTAGTAAAATGCTTTTTCCACAGTATTGAATAAAACCTTTCTTCCAATTTTTTATTCTCAGAAAAAGTTAAAAATATTTATGTAATATAATAAAAAGTAAATTTTTTATTCGATAAGTTAAATTACAGAAATACCCCTTTTATTAAAACTAAGTAGAATATCTCAGAAGGTCTTACTTTGTGACCCACTTTTGACATTGCGTTAGAAGCGCAACCCACTACAACTTTGATGCGAACAAATAATCATAAATGCTGATGAAAATTGTTCTAATACTTTTAAGAGTTCGAAATATTTCAATTAAAATGCTTTTAAATCTGTTGATTCAGAATAAAAATTTAAGTTAGAAATGAATCGTGTTTTTTTTTTTAAATTTATCTTGAAAGGATTTAAGAATTAGGAAGTCGTTTAAGCAGAATTTATTTTTATAGTTCGCAAACTTCTTTTCAAAATAAAAGTTTGGTGTCCTTAGCGGTTAAAATTCTTAAAGGGCATAGTGTGAACAATTTGTAGTTTCATTAAATTAAAATAAACTGTTTACCTTTTTCATTAAATATATATTTTTTTTTCATATCATTGTTTTCTTTATAATGTGTCATTCGACAGCTCCAATTTCTTCATTTTATTAATGATCAAACCATAGAAAACAACAAGTACAACGCTCAGAAAAAAGACAAGCTCTCTTCAAACGTATAAATTTGTTCTGTAGACACAAAAAGAGCAAGTTAGAGTTCTAGTTGCATAATATTTTGAATAAAGATGTCATTCCATTCTTATATAATTTCGAGCTTTATCCAGACATCTACGTAATAATATTCAAGAATACTTTTCAAGATCTCTTCGCGATCGCCCAATAATATCCTTACGGAACCCTTGTGGGTCGCAATCTGAAAAAGGACTTTTAGCGTTTAAGACGATGTACTGTTATCGAGATATTATTTAAGAATTCTATTTCACTTTAAATTTATAACTCAATATATTCGCAAAAGTTTTATTGTTTTGCATAAAATTTGCCCGAAAATTCAAAAAATTTCAAATAAAAATTCTTGACCCTATTTTTGTCCACAACTCTACTTACAATCAGGATCCAAATTTTTTGACCTCCAATAAATATAATTCAATTAACAAAGTATGTCCACTGGCCAAAGATGATGAAACCGAAAAGTTAAATCGTACAAAAATGTTTCACTAGGAAAAACATATGACAACGTTTGAAACGTTGAAACCTCCAGTAAAAAAAATTTCTCTAAAAACCTATAGAGCTTTATTCAATTAAATTATTTTGGGTAAAATAATATTTCATCAATTTCTTTAGTGACGAACATTACCACTTTTTTTCGTGTATTTCTTTTTTTAATTATTAAGGAGTAATCGTTAGCAATATATGGCTTATGTATTATGTAATATATAAGTCATGGCTTTTCACTTTATCATGAATTCGTGGCCATATTTAGGGAGATGAATTCGCAAGAAAACAATCTTTTTAGATTTGAATCAAGCAAGTTGAAATCGGTATGTCGATTATAAATAGACACCAGCAGAATGTAATACGTATACGTACATATGAGGCATCTTTCCCACATGCTTGGGTGCCCTGCTTTTATAAGTTCAATTTGTAAAGAATTTTAATTTCAAACTGAAATAAAACTTTTTATTCCTTAAGAGGGTTGAAGAAAACTTATAATTTGAAGTTCTCTAAGAAGTCGAATAGTCTTCCACTTTGTAAATTAATGTTGGGCTAAAGCTTAAAACTTTAATCTTCGATAACGTTATTGTTTTAATAATTATATGTATTTTATTCTCATTTCTCCTCATTATAATTAAAATATGCTTAACATTTTTTTTTAAATAAAAGACATGTTTTTAATATTTATTTGTTTTCATACATATTTATTGTTTTCTTTAGTAAATTCTTAAAATATATTTTAATTTCTTTAAAAATAATCTTTAACTAGTATTTAATACTTTTAAATTGTTTTAAAAAATATAATAATAAAAAAAATACAAAAATTAAGCTACATAAAAATATTTTATTACATACATACATCTACATATAAAAATGATTAAACACATACATATAAATAA
>MINK01172115.1:0-42607 GCA_001735545.1 Phormia regina
AATTAAAATAAAATAATATTTCTTTTACAGCTCTCATCAAAGTGTTAAATGGTATTAATACTTTTTAATTTAACAAAAAATAGTGTGTAAATTCTTAAATAAATACAAAAAAAAATCATAAGACTAAAGACACAAACTTGAATAAAATACTTAATACCTAAACGACTTAAGAAACAAACCTTATAATGAATGTGACAAATACATGTTGAGAGGGAGAGAAAAACGAATGCCTTTGTGAAAACGAAAGACATAAGAAACAAACATGAAAATATTGACAACCATAGTGTTTTTCAAAAGTGTTACACAAAAATATATTAAATATTAAAACATTGAATTATTTCTTTAAATGCTTATATCTCAAAAAATTTTGAAAGGTTTTTAATTAAAGGAATAACAATTTTTAATATTCAAAAATATTTTATTATATAGCTCTAATTCTTTAATTTAAATATATATAGAAATTTTTTTATAATTTTAAAATTCAAAATCTAACATTTTTTAGGGTCAACATAAAAAAGAGAAAAAATGCGAACATAAAATCAATTACTCCAAGAGACCGGTAAAATATCTCTTTATTATATTCTCTTTATGTTATTTTCCTCACACTACCAAACAATTCTTTAAAATTACAGTTATAAATAGGTAAAAAAGTAAAATAAAAATTCTGCTCACGTTTCTCTCTGTTTTTTTTAAGTTGTTCCCTTTCTTCAGTTTTGGGCATATGAGCGCATTGACCATTTAACATGACGACTATGTACTACAATGCAAGCCAAGTCAAGATATTAAAGCCAACAAGACTTGATTGAGTTAAAATATACAATCTTTGTTTCAGTTTAAGAATAACCACGCTGTGATAAACACGCGAATTTCAATGGATAAATAAAATTGAAAAGAAACCGAAAAAATATAAAAATAATATTAAAACGAAAGCGTAGATCAGCGGTAGAGAAGTGAGGGGCAGGCAATGTGCGCATACCAAAACCAATAACAAAAGTTAAAGTGAAACAAGTTTTCGATCGGTACAATTTCGCATGAGATACAAAAAAGTGATGACGCAGAGTAGTAAAAAGCTAATACATAAAGTGTGATAGCTATTGCTATTGTTGTTGTTGGTGTAACTGTGATAGTGCAATGAAATTTCTTCATATCTGAAAGTGATTCACAATAAATTTTATATATTAAATATACGAAAACAAAATATATATTTTCTTTAAACGAAAAAGAAACAAAATAATGTAAAAATTAAAAAAGAAATCTTTTAAATGCATTAAACTAAAATAAAATAAAAGAAAACGTAAAAACAAAGAAACCAATTTAATTACCCTACCAAGTGAAACATAATATAAATAAAAAAAAAAAGATACCACGTAGTCACAAACATTTAAACATAAATTATTTACTTTTTTTTTTAAAATTATATTTCTGTTAAAATGACATTGAATACGTTGTGTTCAATAAGCGGAAGTCGTTGTCAAAGTGTATCTTTAAAATATTTAACTTTAACAAAATTTAATTGGTGGTGTTTATATGTAATACTTTTATTATATTTACATTTTCCTATACAAACTAGTAAGTTTTTAAAGAAGAAATACATTTATACTTACCTTTTTATGCACTTAAATATATGTATGTAATATTTAGTTAAAACAACTGCTAAATTCTTTGTGTATTTGTAAATCTAACGAGTTTTTCTTTGTGTAATCAAGTTTCCCTTTCAAGTTTACTGGAGTAAAAAATGCTACAATATTAAAAAGTAACAACAACATTTTTTACACAAAAACAAAAGAGTATAGAAAAAAAGAAATTCACTTTCGTGCGAAACTAGTGAAACTGGTCTGTCTAGAGTTGTATAAAATATAATAATAAAGCTAAATACTTACCCGCTTGTTTGTTGTATCATGTCTATAATATGCTGCATATCATTTGATTTGATTTTTTTTTTTGCTAATATGAAAAATATACAAAAATATTTTTGATACTTTTTTCGTATTATTTATTGTTGGTTTTCACTTAATAGGTCGCCTTTAATTATATTCAAAAAGAATAACATTAATAAATTATGAATTTTTGAAAAATTTTGATTAATAGAATTGCCAATAAATGTTGTGTATAAAAAAAGGGATTTATAAAACCAACATTTTCTAATTTGAAAATTCATATAATTTTCGATATGTTTAATAATTTACTAAAACAAAAACAACAACACTTTTTTGATTAATTAATAAAAATGTAATTACTTAACAATAGGAACTAACTACAAAAGAAATAATTCATGGTCAAAACTGTAACAATATACGATGGTCGAATCGAAAAAATAATGTGAATTTCAGAATAAGGCTTTCGAAAACAACTGGATTAAACTTTTAACTAAAGCATTAAAAACAAACACTTTAATTACAAATTTTAATTTATTTACATTTTAATTTTACTACGTTGAAGAAAAACAATACTTAGCAGAGTTTATTTTTACTTATGCGGAATTTAAAAGCAACAAATTTAATAAAAAAATTTTAATTTTTTGAAAATTAACAAAAAATTTAGAATATATTTTTTTTGTAATTTAACTAACGAATTTCTTATAAGGTTATTATCCGCTAGTTTTCGGTTAAATTAATGTCGTTAAGATATGGAGACCTCTGGCAATAAATTTAAAAATCAAAAAAAAAAAAAATCGTTTAAAATTTCTATATTACTTTAAAGAGGAAATTTTTCTACATTTTCTCCCTCTATTTTTATTTTTGTAAAATCAGTAAATGTACACAGAAAAAAGCCACCAAATCTATCTTTAGAAAATAACATAAATCATAGTTAACATAAATTCCATTAAAATGCTATATATGAAGATTGGTCCTTAATTTATTATAAGTTTCATAGAAGACCCACTTTCGGGAGTCTGCTAAAATTATATTTTGCATTGTTACGTTTTTATTTTACACTTAATAAAAGTATCGGTGCTCAATTAACAAAAGATCAATCTTTGAATTTTTAAACATATACGCAATATATTCAATATTTGTTTATAAAATAAACAGGTCATTTAAAAGAAATTGCGGTCCACAGTTTTTATTACTCTTTGAAATTATAGTAAATTTTTTGTAAAAAAATTATTTTTACAAAAACTATAAATTTTCTCTCTACCATTGTCAATAATTGTAGACTGTATTGTTAAATGGTAAATAAAACATATTTTAAAGAATACCCTCCATTACAACTTTATTATGTTTTTGTTTACTTTTTTGTTAAAACGTTTTTCTTGTAATTTATTTAAAAATAAAATAAATTTAAAAATAATACTGTTGTTGTTGTTGTTTTTCTGAATCACATCTAAGTGGTTTTGCTTAAGAAAACATAATTTTTAAATTACGTATCAATCACTTTAGTTTGAGTCATATAACTATTTAAATTTGGAATTCCCTAACATATTTTAAATGAAAAAAATTATGCTAATATTTTAAACTTTGCTGTGAAAGTGATTTTGAAACAAACGACTTAAGAAACAAACTTCTTGTGCAAACAAAAAAATTAAATTTTTAATAAAAAACAAAAGAAAAAAATTTTTAATAAATGAAAAATATTTATAATAAATATTTAATAATTCTTTTAAAGTTTATATCAGGTGTTATGATAAACGATTAGCATGGTGTTAAAATTATTTTATATCTGCATTTTTTACACATAATTACGTAAATAACCAAATTATAGAGTTAAACAGCTTAGTTCAGTTAAAGTTTTATAACTTACACTTTTTAAAGTATATATTTCAAAATAATTCATAGCTACAGGGTCGTTAAATTACCAAAAATGCAATTTTTATTGTTATTAATAATAATTTAAAATTTTTAATACGAATATGTTTATTTTATTAATTGAAATTTAACCTATACATTTTTTGATTAATTTATTAATAGATACAATAAGAAAAATAATTGAAATTGTTTTATTTATTTAACTGAAATTTAAAATGTTAACTTTTAATAATCAATAACTAGGAAACGGTTGATCTTAGTGTTTTCATTATTTTTTAATCATTTGATAATTTAGCACAGATTACAGTAATATATAATGGTTCTAACCACTAATTATAAAACTGGGACCATTTTTGAAAACCCTTCAGATACTTTTTTGGAACAGTGTGCACATTTTCTGTTAAAATCTTTGTTATTTTGGGACTCCTTGTTGAATTCTTTCACTTTCTTTTCACTCTTCACACTTTTCACAGAGCTGGTCTAAGCATATGAACAATTTTGAAAATTGACCTCTCTTGGTACTAAAACTATATTATTGATTTGGTGCCACTCTAGAGCTTTCTTACCGTCTAAAAATACGTTTCTTCGTCAATTATACAGCTTGAGTATTTTTGTATGAAATTTGGTTTTAAGTCCGTGTCCTATGTTTGTTTTGTAATTTTTTTCAGAATTCCAGTTTGGAATTTCTTGAACTTTATATGTTAGCAACTTTCCCATTAGCTTTAAATTTTCGTACCAAATAGTCGAAGCACTGAGAAAACTGAGCTGATTTGCTACCAGATGTGTTTGGAGTTCCTTTCAATATGCCTTCAATTTTTTGGCCTTCCCAATATCATGTGGTTCTTTTTTCTTACCGAACTAAGTTTCACATCAATAGTCAAATTCCCCTAATACAGTTTAATAACATTAGAAACGGTTTTACGGACGACATTTAATTCTGTGATCAAATATTTGTAAGACCTATTTGAATTTTTTTTAATAATTTGTAGGACGTAAATCTTTTTTGTCACTTATTTTGATAAGGACAAATTAACATGATTGTTATTAAAAATAATTACTGAATTATTTTTCCATGATAATATGATAAAAAAAATGTATATTGAATTATTAAATTTATGACTTATTTGGATTTTTGTTTGATTAATTCAAAATTATATTTTTTGTTATTTTATAATTAAAAATTCTTAATTTTAAAAATTTAGCTAAATATAATTTTATTTTCCCAAATTATTAAGAAGAAAAGTTTGTATTAATTTTGAATTTTTGTTTGCTGGGTTTTTAATTTATTTTTTATTTTGCATTTATGTACTTTATTTCTTAACAGTGGAATTATTTACACCATTGTAGTTTTATTTCCTTTTTGTTGTATAAATATATATATACATACATACTTACATATATATGTATGTTTTTATCTTTTTTATACCCTACACCACCATGGGTGGTTGTGGTGCAAATATTTTAACACAGAGAATAAATCACCCTACCAACACCTTAAAGTATAACATACGACTCAAAATAATTTTTTAGTCGATTTATTCATGTCAGTCCCTCTGGTTGTCCATATAAAGCTTGTGCGCAAAGTATGGGTCACAATTTGAAATTAAATTTATTACACATGAATTTTTTATGTACAAGGACGAAGCCTATTGATCGGCCCATTATTTCACATAGCCCCCTTACAAATGTCCTCTTTTAATGAAATTCAACAAAAAAGTTTTATGTAAGTACAAATCCGTGTGCCAAATTTCGTGAAGATCGGTCCATATTCGGCCATCGCTCCCATATGAGCCTCTTTTTTTAAAATAAAAATAACATAAAAATTTTAGTATTAATTTAATATTCGACACACATAACATATTTATAAATACAAATGGTTGTGCAAAATTTTATAAAGATCAGTCCATAATTGACCATAGCCCCCATATAAGAACCAATTTCGGGAAATACCCAAAAGTGCATAAATACATGTGAATCTTAGTATCGTCGTAATATTATGTATCAGTATTTCTTTTTATTTTACATTTAAAGAAAGTATATATAGGTCCATAATTGACCCCTTTCCTAATTTTTGTAACATAGGCAATAGTGTAGGGTATCATACTGTCGGGTTTGATTGACTATACCTTATTCTCTCGTTTTTTTTTATTGTTAAGAAGTTTTAATTTAAAGAAAATACTTCTTATAGATTTGCGGGGGATGAAGCAAGAAGAATTTACTTTTTCGTTAACAAAATAATGTATAACAATAGTATATTGACTGTGAATTAAAAAATATGTACATGTACGTAAACTAATTCATATACCAGTATTTTGATGTACATATGTATGTATGTTTGTAGTGTGGTTTGCAGATTATATTTAAGAGTTTTAATAAGATTTAAAAAAAATATATATATTAATAATATAATATTTTTTACATTTGTTAAATAATCTATCAGTAGAAGGTTAAATTGCAATAATTTTAGCAAAAATTAAATAAATGTGTTATAACAAATAAAAATGTTATACCTGATAAATTATAGCATGAAGATTTTTTTTAAATATTTTATAATAAAGTTATTTATTAGGTTTCGATTATTTTTCTAATTGTTATTACCAATCAGATAATCAAAAATTAATAAAAATTATGTGATCATTAGAGTAAGGAATTCTTTTAATAGATGGAACTTTAATTAAAAAAATAATTGAAATAAGCATCGTTCGTAATTGAATTTTGTGTTTAAGATTTGAGTTATTATTTTATTACGTTTTTAAGGTTTAAAATTTAAATAAAATGTCATAGATACGTAATTTTAAATTACTTTTAGTATGAAAATTATTTGATATAATTTTTAAATCGATATGAATTACAGGTTATCGAAAAATATAGCAATAAAGTAATGGTGTTGTTATTCTTTTTATAAAATTTTATTTTTATTTAAATAATATTTCAAGTTATATATATTTTCAAAATGTCCCAATTAACAAAAATATAATATATTATGAATATGTTGAATTTAGCAATTTTTCATTTCCAAAATATTATAGAAATATTATATACGACATATTTCAAATAAGTACTTAAAATTGAATTATGAGTTATAATAAAGAAATTATAGAAAAAAGCATATTTTAATTTATAAATTTTTTACATTGCGAAAAAAGGAAATCAAGCTAATTATATTGTTTTTCTGACTACTATCTCATAAAGTAATGGAAGGATTTCTTTAAAAAAAATTGCAAAGGATGTAATGCAATTCAATAATTCTAAATATTAAAAAACGGTAAACGATATATATAAGACAAATTATGCAACTGTTCATTTTGGCCACATATTTATCGCATTTCAATTATTATTCTTATTTTATCAATTCACAGAAAAGTTAGAAAATAATTCATTCAATTAAAAACTTGTTTATACCTTTCACCAAAATAATTGTAAAAAATTCCACAAGATGTAATGCAATATAATAATTCTAAAAATTAAAAAACGGTAAACGATATAAGAGAAATTATGCAACTGTTCATTTTGGCCAAATATTTATCGCATTTCAATTATTATTCTTATTGTATCACTTCACAGAAAAGTTACCAATTTTCGAACATATTAGAAAATAATTCATTCAATTAAAAACTTGTTTATACCTTTGACCAAAATAATTGTACCAATTACTAAAAGACTGTAAAAAATTGAAAACAGAAAAAAATGTCCCAATTAACAAAAATAATTAAATCAATCAATTAGATGATTGAATGAATTAAAAATGCATATTTTAATTTTCTGCACAGAATAAATATTCCAAATGGATCAATTATTCAAAACATAACTTTTTTTAATATGTATTTTTTTTTACTAAAAATAAAACAATTTATAGGCTTTTAATAGTCATAATTTGATTAATTGAATATAAGGACTGCCCAGAAAAAAATGGGTGCATGTTCTTGCGCTTATAACTTTTGATGTGGTAAAAAAGAACGATTATTATTTTAACTGGTTCATATTTTCCATTATGCTCAGTAGCTATGTTTTAAATTTCATCGTAAAACAAAATTGGTTTTTCTTATAATGGAAATTTATTACATAACTCTTAAACGCATAACTAAAATTTTTATGAATGAGTCATATAAAATAATTGCATCTCAATCAGTAACTTTATGTCGCAGATATTAGAGGGAGTCGAATCCATTAAATTGTCCGGAACTCCATGCAAATTGATAGATATTTTGCTCTACTAAAAAATAATTAAATGAACATTAAAAGCTCAGCATAAAATGGAACAGAGTTTGAAAATAAGTGGATTTATTCGAGCACAATTGTGACCAAAACACAATGAAATCTTTAATTATAATAATTCTGAAAATCTTTTTCAGTATAATTTCCTAAATACTAACAGGAAATAATATTTGCATGCATGAATTTTTTCGTGCGCAGTCCTAATTTAATTTTCTAATATTTCAATAAATAAAATAATTAAATATATATTATTCGTAGGCGACATTAAAATATTAGATTTTTGTATGTAAAATTTTATTTGTTTAAATATTTCGATTTTAAATAAATTACACAATAGGAGGATCGCGTGGGCTGAATCAGCAATTGATAGATCTCGAATGTGTAATAAACCCTCCAAAAGATTTTTTGGTGTCATTTCTAGTCCGTTTTTAAGAAATGACATGAAAGTCGGATGGATGGAATGCATTTTCTGATCCGCTACGATCTTCATCAGCATCCATGTGCCTTTTAGTTCTAGTAGAGAAGAAATAAAATACGTAACTTCATCACTTTACTTATTCTACCCAGCAAAAATTGCTGCATACCCAGAAGCAGGTTTTTAAGGGAGAGATAAAATAATTCTCCCTTACCAACCTGCTTCAAGAAAGCATGATTTTAGTTCGTGATGTCCCACTTGGTAGGGCTCTTTGCTGCGCTACGTATTAGGTTCATACATGTGTTTATTATGCGCATTTGAAGGCATCATAGATGTGATGATATCATGCCTCTTTTATGTGAATCTTTAGAAATCACGTCTTATAGAAATTAATATTTTTTCCATTTTTTTATTTGTTTTATAAAAAAATTATAATAATAAGAAAAATCCGAAGAATTTATAAATTCTTTAGTATTAAGTGGAAAGAACATTTACTAAAGCACTAAAAACACATGCTGATGAAGATCGTAGCGGATCAGAAAATGCCTAATAAATATTTTTCTGTGAGAGAATTAATTACAAAAAATATTAACTCATAAAAAGTTCCAAATAATGCATTAATAGAATAATAATACAAAAATACATTAATTTTTAATTTTACGATGATATGTCAGATAAAATTGTAACCTTTGCAGACCCCAAGTTAAATTTGATAAAGGTAATATCTGTGGAACGTATTAAGAAATTAAATTCCAGTTTAAATCGACTTTCGACTTGAAAACGGGCTAGGAATGACCCCTAATAAGGTAATAAATTGTATTTAAAGTTCTAATGAAATATTCCCTGTATAGTTCTCGACACATTTATGCAAAATTATTTTAGCTTCGAACTTTATTTACATTATTTTTTCAATTTATTGGCGTAGTCTACCGACTTTGCTGCTCACATCCCATAATAACATAAAATTTGAAAAACTTGATGGTGGGTATATAGATTCGGCCGAGCCGAATATAATATTCGCTTTATTTTTGTTATAAAAAATTTAATTTTTGAGCAAATTATTCAATAATAAAGATAAAGCAAAAGCAGTTCGAATTTCTAAATAAAAGTGTATTTGATTTTTTTGCATTCCAATCCAATTGTTTTTTTTTCAGCTGAAAGGGAAACATTTTTATAAATAAATAAATTACTACATATATATGCATTTGAATAATTATACTTATAATTACTATTTATAATTTTATTTCAGAGGCCGCAGTTGATTTTGATGATGAAGAAGGTCCATATCGGGGAAAATATTTAGGAAAAATAAATTCTTACCATCATCAGGTAAATTTAATAAAAAAAAGAACAGAAAAAATAAAAAAAACTTAAAAATTTACAAATATTATAGGTTTCTGGTGATATATATGCGGTAAATGAATACACCTTTCTGGTAGTTGGTTTTAATTATGATGGCAATGGTGCGGATACTTTCTTTTGGGCAGGAGCTTCAAATCGTCCAGGACCACAAGGTTTTATAGTACCCGATGAATACGGCAAGTAAGTAGTAAATTATTATTTCAAATTATATAGAAACATTTTAATTATAAAATTTGATTGGATTTTAGAACTAACATTTTAGATCGTTATCACAACAAAGACTTTACATTGTCATTGCCTGATCGTAAGAAGATAACAGAAATAAAATGGTTATCGGTTTATGATTTAAATAATCAGAATAACTTCGGTGATGTTTATATACCCGAAGAGTTTGAACCACCTAGAGCCCAAAGTGGTGGGACCTTTTCGAAACGTAGCCATAATGTTAGTAGTGAAGCAATAGAAATTTTAGATTCGAAAACTATAAAAATTATCGATTTTACTTATGATGGCAAAGGCAAAAGAACCTTTTTCTGGGCTGGTGTAGGTGCTCAACCTTCCAGTCGCGGCAGTAAAATACCGGATGAAAGTGGCTAGTAAGTAGTTTACTTATAATGTTTTTTTTTTTAATTTTTAATATATCCTCTTTTAGCCTAGATCCTATACGTAAATATGATAAGGAGACTATAACTTTGGAACTACCAGGTGATAAAACCGTTTTCGATATTGATTGGATTAGTATTTATGATTTGGCGGACAATGAAAATTATGGTCATGTTTTAATAGCTGATAACTTAAATGTTCCACCTTCTTTGGTCAAAATAACACCATATGAATTTTCACTACCCAATTGCCGACAGTTACATAAAAATTTACAAGTATCTTGGGAAGTTTTTGGACCACAAATAACTTTACAACTTTCTGGACAAGTTGAAAAGAATGATTACATGTCATTTGGTTTGTCGGGTTCAGAAACTTCATCGCAAATGATAGGAGGTGATGTGGTGGTGGCCTATATTGATGATATACGAGGTTATTCCATTGATTATAATATAACATCCTTGGCACCCTGTGTACAAGTATTGGGACAAAATAAGGGTGTATGTCGTGATGATGTAGTAGGTGGTTTGAATGACTTTCAATTAAATACCTATAGTCGGAAAGATGGTATTAACACTATAACCTTTAGGAGAACCTTAATATCATGTTAGTGTCAATAATAGTTTTATCTTTGTAAATTATGTTATTATTAATTTAATTTAATTTTTTTTTTAGCTGATCATGGTGATAAGGAAATACGTTTGGATAAAAGCAACTATATTATATGGGCTTTAGGTCAATTGGATTCAAATTATGAACCTGCTTTCCATACATATTATCCCAAAAGTGATGTTTTAATTGATTTTAATACCACAGAACCGGTGAATGATTGCTTTAGTTTTACCAAACGTACAGATGCTCCCATACAAACCTGGGAAAAAGTCAAAATATTAGATCCGTAAGTCGTTTTGTTTTTTTTTTTAATTTTCTTCAATCTATTAAGATGTTGTAATATTTTAAATTTTAAGAACTGTGCGCACTTTTAATGCATATTTGGGACCCTCGGGAGGTTTAAAAGGTTATCAAGGTATTACCGGTAAGTTTAATTTTTTTAATTATTATGTTTTGCCTTATTTATGTTTATATTATTTTTCTAGGTCATGTCTCTAGTGGTTTGGCTTGGTATATAAATGGTTATATGATTCCAGAGTTATATATGAAAAGAGGACTAACATATGCTTTTAGGGTAAGTTATAGCAGCAAAAAAATAATAATAAAAATATCTATAATTTACCCGTGGATCCTCGCGTGGGTTGAAATTATTTCATGATTAGTTGACAACTCTTAATAAGTGTTACATTTCAGTTTCAGTTTATGTTATAAATAGTTAAAGGCATGTTGAGATCGCGGTTAAAATGTTACGAATATTTATGCTGCAATAATTGGGGTTCAATGATGCTTAATATGAAAAAATAAAAAATAAAATTGTTCTAAAATCCACTACAATCCATTGCAGCTCATGGGTTTAAAATATTTTGTTATTGTTAGTTTAATCTCGAAATGGGTATCGTTATTTGGAGAATGTTATATAAGAGATATCAACTTATTTACAAAAATCATTGTACTAGAACATCACCAAAGAAATAACTTATCTCTAAGTTAGACAAAATAACAAGTTACAACATTTAGTTATAAATATTCAAAAGTTAAAAACATTTGTTTTTTTGTTTGAACACAATAAGATGGAAAAAATAAAAATCGATAAGCAAAAATGTATTAATTTCGTGAGATCTATTTTACTCCGTATTCAGCTCATCAAGTTTTAAGACAAAACATGACAAATTAGAAAAAAAATATATATATATTTACACACCTAAATTATATCGTATATAAAAGAATACTGACACTTGAAATTTCTCAGTTCGATCCAACCAATAGTTTAGGAGATATTATTTTTTGACAAATTCCTCTGAGCAGTGTGCACGAAATGTCATGTGTATTTTTTTACCACCATCTCTAGAATATCCAATATTCATAATTCATAATACTACTAAAAGTCTATATGTTTATTAAAAATAATATACAAAAATATATCTCCTGCAAAGTTTACACTTACGTCATTTTCGTAGATTTCTCAATTTTAACCACTACATTTAACAGCTATAATTTTCACAATTTATTTACCAACAGGTACGTGGTGGCAATAATCCTCATTCACCTGACAACTATCATCCACTTGTCATAACAGACGAACCACGTGGTGGATATGATCGTCTCAGCGATGCCAAACAAAGTGAAATAAGAGTTTTAGCTGGTGTTGAATTTACACGACGTGGACGACCCAAACCCACAGCTGCCGGTCCGTTATGTATTTCACGTTATCCCGCAGGTTACGATCGTCGTTTAGATGATAATTTTCCTAGTTTTAAGAAATTTAATCGTTCTCTTGTTACCGAATGTCCCAGCGAAGAACCGGCCATATTGGAAATAACACCAAACATAACATGGCCTGATATTGTTTACTATAATAGCTTTACTCATGCCAATATGGGTTGGAAAATACACATAATAGACAGTTATAGTAATGTGCGTAGTAATGGTAAGGCATTTAGAGAAAATTTAAAAATAATAATGGGAGGAATATTGTTAATAGCAATAATGTATTTTAGATTTTGAAAATGACTGATGTTTTTTTTTAATTGTTCTAACTTTTTCTTAATTTCAATAGAAAATATTCATTATTACTTTTTTTTTTTGTTTTGTTTCATTTTTAAATTTTATTTTGCTTTTTTTAATTATTTAAATTAATAGTATTTTATATTTTTCAAAAACTTCTTAATTAAAAAATTCAATAAATAAATACGTTAATATTATTCTTGTTTATTAAATAAATAAATATATATATGTATGTAAGTTTATGTACGTATGTATGTAAGTAAATATGTTTGTATATTATTCCATGCCTTTAATTTCCTTGTAGAAAGAGTTTCAAGAATAATTTATAATAAATACGAGTAGATGTAATTATAGTATTGAATTATTTCCTTTTTAAATAAATATATTGAATTTTGTATAATAAATATTGGCCTTTTATTTATATATAAACGTATGTATTAAATATAAATGTGTATGTATATGTTTAAGTAGTATGAGTTAATTAATAACATGGTGATAATAAGATACATGAACCAAGTTCTTTAATAATGAACTTTTATAAAGATATACATAGATTTTTATTTATTTTTATATATTTTGAATAACTTTTCAAGCTCTAAAATGTAACTAGTAACAACTGTAGATTATTTATACAAATAAATACTTTTTTTTAACTTTATTAATTATATTCGAATTAATATCACTTTTAGATTACATATTTCACATATTTTATTTTTAATAATAATAATAGTTATCATTAATATATAATTTTTTTACAACATTATTTTTCACAAAAATATTTTTTATTTGGAAATTTTTAAAGTTCAAGGTTCATGATCCTTAACAAAATTTTCTAAACATTTAGGAATTTGATTACGATACGGTATGCGATACTTACTGATAATGGTGGCAGCTAAACATTTAAGATTAATATAATTAATGAGAGGTATTGTATTTGCTGAATTTAGTGAGATTAAGTTATATGGACGTTCATCCGATTTATTGGGTTGATCTAAATCAGCGCCATGTTCAAGAAGTATTTTGATGATCTGAAATGGTATAGGATGATTTGAAATTCAGATGTAAATTTATTGTATAGTTCTAATACACTTTACCTCATTACTGAAGTTATAAGGTTGAGCGGCTATATGCAATGGCGTTGACTTAACTTCATTTTTGGCATTCACATTTATACCACATTCCAGTAACAATTTAATAACCTCAGCATTTGGGAAAATAACCTTC
The DNA here is from genome assembly GCA_001735545.1 of Phormia regina. Taxonomy (NCBI): domain Eukaryota; kingdom Metazoa; phylum Arthropoda; class Insecta; order Diptera; family Calliphoridae; genus Phormia; species Phormia regina. The sequence continues at coordinate 14,179 of MINK01172115.1, forward strand.
AACAAAAAATAAACCAATTAAAATTTTATCTTTAATTCGTTTTCTTTCTTCACTTCCACTTACATTTAAATTTTCGTCATTCAATAAACCACTTTTAATTACGTTTAATCGTGAAACACACACATGCAACAATGAATCATTTGTACAGGCACTGGTAACATTAGCCTGTATCAATTCACGCACCGACATATAAACTGTACGTGTTTCATTCTTTGTTGATGCTGTAGCAATAAGCAGATAGATAGTATGAGCTATACATTTAAAAATACTGTCAAAATTCTCTTGTTGTCTTCTCGATATGGGACGTATTTGCAAAAGAGCACGACACTGAGCCACAGTTCCGGTGAGAAGTTTGAAAACTGTTAAAACATCTTTAAAATGTGGTAGAGTTTCATTGCCAAAATTACTCTGATTTAAATCTGTATTTCGTTCATGCAACTCTAGCATAAGTCTTACTAAAGCTTGTGCTGCAAAGCATGTATCGAAGAAAAGTAAAGTATTATGTTCGACTCTGATTTCGAGTAGTAAAGTCCAGAGTTGTATGCATCGTTGTAGCTGGAGAGAATCAGCATATGAGGCACCACGAAACGTGAGACGAAATAGGGTGTCCTTGTGTGTTATGCCAAGAATACGTTCACATATTAAAAGACTTTGTATGCGCATTGCGTCCATATCTGTGGCAATGTGATCGAGTTCACTTAAAGTTGTAAATTCACTTCTAAAACAATATGCCTGACGTAAAGGAACTTTGGGAAGTTTTTCTGTAAAACATTAAGAGAATGCGTTAAAAAAAATTATTAATAACGTAGCATATATTTACCTATATAGGGATTTTGAGATGCCCTCAAATGATGGGCTAAACGCCAATGTAAAATAGCCACACGACTTTCATTATGTTCATCCAAAAATGTAGAGCCTATAGAAATTTTTAAGAATCAATTAACACAATTACAAATAAATTATAATCTTTACACTTTCTCACCTATTAATTCGTGTGCCTCTGCCAATCTTTCAATAGAATATTCCAAATTATTTCTTAAATAATCGAAAATTTGATGAGCACCCTTAAGACAAGCTGTACGCAATGCATCGTCACCATGACGACTTATAGCATAAGGATTGGCACCATGCTCCAATAACAATTTGGTAGTTTCCAGTCTATATAAATAATAAATAATAATAATTAAAAATATAATATTTTAATTCATCAGAAACAAATCCTTTAGCTTTACCTATGTTCTTGTATGGCGTAGTGAAGAGCTGTTTTACCTTGCGTATCAACAGCATTAATATCGCATCCTTTTTGTATTAGAAATAAACACAATTCCGGTGATTGTACGGAATTTATTAAACATGTACCTCCATTCATATTAGGCTTTTTAATATCGGCCCCATTTTCAGCAAGAAATTTTACTGAAAATATAGTGATTAGATTTTATTCATTCATTTATTTATATTTTTCATTTTTTCGCACGAAATTTTCAACAAAATTGTCTTACCCATTTCAATGTGTGTCATATAACAAGCACTACGTATTGGTGTCGATCCTGTATCCGAGGTGGCATTTATATCACTGCCAACACGTAATAAATACTTGACCATTGGTAAATTATTAGATACTGCTGCACACCATAACGGCGTAACTAAGTGATACGAACGGTCTTCAGGTGCTTCAAATAGACCTTTCTGTTCAATATCAGCTTCACATATTGTCACTAAATATTCGGCTATTGGTACACATCCTCTACTGCAAGCAATAAATAGGGGTGGTGAACCGCCACGCATGCGTCTAACGATTTCACGACGTGTTTCCCGGCTATAACTGAAATAAAAAAATTTTGGAATATTAGTTAATATTGAACACATATAAAGTATATGTAAATATTTCTCCTTTGAATTATTTTTAAATAGTATATATAATAAATTTTTTAAATAAACACACATTTTTTTAAATTTAAATGTAGTGTAGACTGACGAGCAGAATTCGCCACTTTTTTTAAGTACTGCATTTTCAAAACGCTTTACGATCTCAATAAAATTTCTTTAGTAATATAAACCTTGATATGTTGGCTTATAGTCCCTTTTTATCCTATCTTCTTTTTTAACGAATTTGTGAAGTAACCAAAAACTTCGAAACTACCCTCATCCTAGGGTGTAGATTGAGGGGGCAGAATCGTTTTTCTATTAAAATTGTTTTTTTTTTTTTTTTTTAATTTTTATTTAAACATCATTTTACAATGAAATATTTATGGTTGAAAAAATATTGGTAACCATCTTACCTGCCTAACTCACATGATTATACAAAATTGTCTTATATCTGTCCGATTGGCAAAGAGTAAGGTACCAATTGAAAGCTGTAAACATGCTTTTGTTATGACAAAAATGTCTTCGCTTCGGTCTATCAATGGTGAAAAAATCTAATTATCTGCCTCCGGGAAGAATGATTGGAAAAGTATATATAATGAAAGATTTGTGGTAGGAGAAAATAAAGAAGAAATTACAAAAATCCTAGGTCAAAGCTAAACTTACAAGAAAGGCAATTCCAATATAAGATCATCTGGATTTATTTCATATAATAAATTTATGTATGGAAATTTGTCTATACGGAATTTTATAAATTTAAATAATTTTATTATGAATAAGGCAGTAACTGCTTAAAAAATATTAAATTCTTCAAAGTCCACACCAAATTTACAGAATACGGCCAAACTTAACAGCCAATGACTGTAAATCTGATGAAAAAAGATGAATAACAAAATACCAATGAAGCTAGATATCAAAACAAACCATAAAACTTGATCACTAAAAGCACTCCGTAGTGTTTGTAAACAATATTGTGCAAAAATAATATTCTATACCGATCCAAAAAGAACTCATACAAAAACCACATAAAAATACTCGTGCATAGTAGAAGCATTTCAATAACTAGAAATAAAACAAGTTCAATGACTTTAAAATAGATACAAAAAACTACAAAAGCAGCAAAGGCAACTTAAGGAAATAAAATTAACATTTTTGTGTTTTTCCATCATATACTATTCATTATTAAATACAATTTAAAATTAATTATTTAATCTTCTAGATTATACTATGAAACAAAGATGACTACTTACCTTTCTAATTCTTCTCTTAATCTCTTTGATATTGTGGAATTTTCTGTACATTTGCGAATTTCTTCATGCAAATCATAACTAAGTTTGGCAATTTTTAATTGAATAGATGGTACGGGACAACGATTACTACCATATTTACCACCTACTTCATTTTCCGACTTGACAAAACCCACAAAACTCATACGCGGAGAAGAATTAGCAGCCATTTTTCCAGTTGGTTGCAACTTTAATTCTTCAATAATATTTAATGAGTATTATGAAATTATTGCAATGTTTAGTTTTTATTATTATTGTATAATACACTTTCAACGCTTCTTGTTACCAAATTGCACTCAAAATGTCTGGCTAATAGGTTTATATTTTGACACTATAATTATGTACTTTTAGTAAGTAGACAGGCACACTTTGAAATTAACTTCCTCCACCTGCCTTCTGCTTTTTTGTAGTTTTTTTCATCAAAACTTTTTAAAGTACCTGGTAGTTTTTTTTAGTTATATTGATGTTATAATACAGCCAATTGTGGAGTAGTGTTGTAATTTTTGATGTTTCTTTTATTATTGTTTTCTTTTCTCTTAATTTTGCGTTTCTTTTTTATTTTTCTTCAGCTATCTCTGGTGCACTATATTTTTTATTTTTACACATAAAAAGTGAAAGTATTTCTTTTTATTTTTATGCAAATCAATAAATATTCGTTTAATATATAGGTTTTGTTTTTGTAATCGCTATAATCTTTAATTATAATCAATTTGCCCAATAAAATAATTGAAACTTAAAAAAGTGCATAATAAACTTTCTTAATTTCTATAACTCTGCATTTTTTGTTGCAATTTGTTTTTATTTTTGTTCAAGAAATGTTAAATTAAAATTTTTAAATTTATATCACTTTAAAGTTTCAGCAAAAAGTAGTTTATTAGCAAAATATGCAAAAATTTATAACCATCCACCAGAGTGGAGAAATAAAAAAAAACAATGAAAATTTTCTCTTTGACAGTTAATTCTATATTTTGTAACCAAATCACAACTAGAGACCTACGTCGAATTTTAGACGGCGGCGGCTGAAATCGGCTGTTAGCCGGCTGAAATTCAAACATGAGAACTCTCTACTTCACATCGTCTTACGAGGGAACGTTTGTCAAATAAGAGTCCAATTTTGGAAACCGATGTTTGACCAAAATCTTCACATTGTTAATACTATAAAACTGTATTTAATTTACTTCGGCGGTGTCTTCTAAAAATATTGTGCGGCTTTACTCAGCAACCAGAGAAGTTGATAGAGCTACCAGATCATTTCAAAATTAACATGTAAATAAAGAAAACATATGGCAATTTTGTAAACAGTGCTCCCCGTTAGGTATAACTAATAAATTTCTTCAAACAAATGAATAACTTTCTACGAAATTTAACTTTCAATAACCATTTTATGTATTTAATTTAAATTTAATAGTTTATAACAACTCAAATTCCTTACAAAATAAATCATAAATGATAGTTTTACTAACCTAATTAAAATACCCGGCTTAGCTAATTTTACCACCTTTTTGTTAAATTTTCTTTACACTTCCTTCTGAACAGACTCCACTATTTCCTTTGCCGGTTGTTCTTTTTTAGTAACTGTCACAAGAATAATTGCAGGTTAGTTAAGTTTTTCGCGCCGGTTTTAACGCTTCGATCTTTTGTGAAAATTTTATAAAATTTAAGAAAAATTATGTGAAAAGTGCTAAATATTAAAAAAATCAAGCTTTAATTATATAAATTATATTGTTTTATTATAATTTAATGAAATTCAATAAAATCAAATAATTATTCTTACGGTTCGTGAGTTCGTTATAGATAAATGTGTGAGTGTGTGTGTGTCGTTTAATATGAAATGCAATAAGCCCAAGAGCACCTTTTTCCAAGGTTATGTTCTTTATGTGAATATAAGAGTGTGTGTATGACCGTTCATGCAATAATTTAACGTAGTACCACATTTCCAGTTTAAAAGTTTTTGGGGTTTCTATTTTGTGAGCTTTGTTAATAGTAGATTTGTTTGTGTTGTTGGTAATTAAAGAAGAGGTAGTGTACGTATGCGTATGCGATTTAATGAAATGTATATATGCATGCGCATAATTATTAATTAATGTATGTACGTAAGTTAATAATTTAGAAATTCATACTACAAAAAAGCTAACGAGTTAATAATTCGAAATTTAAAAAAGAAAATTAAATTTAAAAATATAATTTAATAAAGATTTAAAATAATTAATTAATAAAATAAAAAATTCATAATTTTGAACGTTTCCAAAATATGTTCAACATTTTGTAATATTTACGCTTCTTCAAGTATCGTAAACAACGTTTTGTAGTTTTTTTCATTTTATGCTTTTTTGTTGTTGTTTCGCTCATTAATGCTGCTTCAGTTTAAAGCAATTCTAAAAAAACATTATAACGAATTCCGAATAAATCTGAGATACTCAAAATTTGCTGTTAAAGTTTCATAAAAACTAAATACTATCTAAATGAGCTCTCTCATTAATTGCTGTAATCTTTAAAAATATCCAATTCGTTTTAGAAAATTTAATTTTTTTAATGTCAAAAATTATTTGACAAAGAAAAGCCTCATTTTTGTACTTCTAAAAATAACTTCTTTCTAAAATCAGATGGCAAAATTAGGAACATGTTTTAAATTAATAAGTACTAGAACTGGTATAATCAGAACCACTTAAAATTCTTTTATATCTTCAGAACTAGTGGTATCACAACCAATTCTGACACCAATAGAGTAGAACCTATTTATGGTTCTAAATTCGTTTTGAATAATGTTTTAGAAACTAGTTAGAAAGGTGTCAATTTCAAATAAAAATCATTGCTCGTAACACCAAAGTGGAACAAGTACAGGCTATTTTTATATGTTCCGGAAATAGTTGTAGAACTAACACATATTTTTGGAATTTAATTTTAAGTGGCGCATATTATAAAGCCTCTATTAAGCCTCTCAGTTTTCTTTAAGTCTGTCCTAACAACAAATCTTTTTTGATTATTCATATTTTAGTGTTTTTTGGTTTGTAGCAATAAAATGAAATAATAAAATTATTGTTGAAAAAATAATAATAATAAATAAATAAAAATGGCGCAGTTTATATATAAATAAGTCGTTTAAAAATGTAAAATAATTAAAAATGCAAAGTAAAAAGTATAACGTGAAAAATAAGTGCTAATAAAAAATAATAAATAAATGGCCTTTTAAAAATATGCAATAATAAAAAGTATAATAATAGTAATATAATGAATTATTATATTACATATCAAAAATCTATTTTCAAGTTATTCAACACCTTTATGAAGAAAATAATATATAATATTTAAAGCACCATTTTATTCAAGTTTAAGGTAAGTGTTTAAATCAAATATGGCGTATTTTTGAAATTAATTTTAAATAATAAAATCATCTTATCCTTTTAATAAAATTTCTAACAAAAATTATAGTCGATATCTTCGTAGAAGAGCCATTTGCGGAAACTTGACTGACTCTGTCCTCTAGGTAACTACAAGTTGGCATTTAACCTAATTATTAAAAAAATTAACTTTTTATTAATTTGCTAAATTTATTGTATACAAAAGAATTTTTAATTATGAAATAAAAACATCACCGTTTACTTTTCGCCACCGGCGCCGATGGATTTTCACCCTTATAAAATTCTTTAAGCAATTCCATTGCCTCCTCAGCTCTGCAACCACCTTTAATATCCAATTGATAACCTACAACTTGGGGTACATCAACTACAGTTTTACCACCAAACCGATCGTTGGCACAACCATAAATGATTTCCTTAACTTTAAAATCATGCAAAGCTGCCGAACACATTATGCACGGTTCCACAGTTACGACCACTGAAATGTTCGGGAAAACTTCTGAATAATCCAAATTATTTGAGGTGCAATATTTTAAAACCTGATCAATACAAACGAATTCAGCATGGCGTGTTGCGTTTTTAGTGGCATTTACTTGATTGCCACCACGGGCTATGATGTTGCCATTGTGGATAAATACACATCCAACTGGTACTTCCCCAAAGGACAGAGCAAGTCGAGCCTCCGCAAATGCTTCTGCCATAAAGTTATTAAGCGTCATTTTGTTATGAATTTTTTATATTTTTTCCTTCTGCATGGATTACACTTTATTGTTTATAATACTACAAAATGATGTCAACTAAATACGAATGAAAAAACGCCGAAACCAAATTTTAACAAATAAGTTTTTATACCAAGTGTCATAAAGATGAAGGTATATTTTTTGTCATTCTGTGCATAACATGAAAAAATCGTTTAAGATCCAATAAAGTATATATTTTCTGGGTATTGGTTCGATTATGAGTCGATCTAACTTTGTCAGTTGAAAGCATGATAGGGATCGAACTGGAAAAACGTAGGAAGTCGAAATTTGGCCCAAATTTTATCTTATTTGCTCGGCATTGAATTTGAGCAAAATAAAGATATATACATATTATTTTAAATTTTTCATCAAATGAAAAAAAAAAATTCACAGTAATGAAAAATTAATTCTGCGAGTTAAATGTAAATAATAATTAAAAAAAATATATTCAAACCTAAAATGCATCTTTAATCCATTCCCTTTATACTTCAACGCTATAATTTCAAAGCAACTTCTTTTTAAATATATATTTTATTAAAAAATATAGAAAAATTATCCAATGCTAAACTAAATATAAAATTAATACTAACGCGTTTACGAACAAACTCAATTATTTTTCAGCTAGATACTTTTCTAATGCCGTAGAAGCCAAAAGATTAAAACGCGTCTTTACGGCACTAGTAGATTTCTTCAATTTATTTAACAGCACTGCAGAGAAAATATTTAAAAATTCTTCAACCTGTAAGATATAATTATTGAAAAGTAAGTGGAAAAATACATCAGCATCCATACTCACTGTTAATTCATTTTCTTTGTGACCATATTTAACAAATTGACATTGTGGTGCATGTTTCATGTGTTCCTTCCAGGGATCATCTGTTGGATCCCAACCGTGTAATTGTTTGCTGCAAACAAAACATGTAGCAGCATCGTCTTCATCTTTATTATTGTTACCCGTCCAATAAAAACCAGCTTCAGCCATTTTTGTAATACTACATGATGAGTTCTCGTCGTAGGGCCACTTTTCAAAACTATCAATGCGATGCTTTTCCAAGACATAAACTTCTTTGTACATATCAAATTTATCGAAAATACAATCAGTCATCTTTTTATCAATTTTGGCAAGAGTTTTTAATATTAGTTCGAGGGAAAGAATATAATTTATTGGTCTTCGTTTTGGAGTTTTCCTTTACTTTGTAGCGTCACTTACGCGGTTGTGTGTTGTTGCAGTACAGCATTTGAATTTTATTTGTTGTTGGTTATTGTTGTTCGCTTATGGTTGGCAACGTTGTAAAGTGTCATCATCTGTTAACAGGGTGTTTTATGTAAATAGCGTTGGTAAACAAGTGTTGGTAAACGTAATAATTTTTGTTACTCAATATTTGAAAAAGTAAAATAAATTTCAAAATATTAAAGAAACAAACCATTACTTATTTGGAGAAAACGTATTCTAAATATTTTTTTTTTAAGTTAAGAATTTTTATTCTTATGTAAGAAGCAGCACACATTTTTTTAACAAAAATATTAAAAAAATGAGATCTTCTCAGGAGTATTTCATTGGGGATATGGTATTTTGTAAGAAGGAGTTGCATTTTTGGTTAACTAAAAATGTTTCATATGAGATTCCTGGAGAGATGCGTTTGTAATAACGTATAGTATTTCCACTCAAAATTTTTAAATTAAAAACTTCTAAAATAAAAGTAAAAATTTCTTAATGTATTTTGAAAAAAAAATGCTTATTTTATTTTTAAGTAAAAATACTTTTTTTAAAAAAATACTGATTTTCAAAAATAGTGTTTTCAAAAGTAACGATTTTTACTGCCATATTTCCTATTATGTATTTAAAAATTTAAATTGTTTTTTACTATGTATTAAAAATATAAGAGTTCAAAGTACTACAGAAGTAGTATATAAATTGTTTTGTTTCTTTTCTGCAACATCCAAGTTCCATTTTTAAAATTAAAAAATTTCAAGTCTTAAAATGGTATAAAATGATTTTTTAGTGGAATTCGTAGTTTCTTATTTTTTTATAATTATATATTATTAGTAATAATTAATTATTAATTTTAATCATTAAATTCACTGTTTCTTTTTAATTTGTTTCCTTTGAAACAAAATATCAATTATAAAATAAAAAAAAACTAAAAATAATTTCATTTTTCATACAAAACTTTTTAAATAAGTCCAGCTTATATTCATATTAAAACAGATATTTTTTAAACTCGATCCTTTAACTTTACTTCAGATGCACTTCATTTCTCATATACTTAAGTAAATCTTCATCGATTAAAAATTTTTCCGCTTTCATCGGCCAATCGTTATTATTTAATGACCTTGGACTAGGATGAGCCAAACGCAATAAACGTTTATTCTTGCAATATTCCGATTTCTTTAAAGTATCATAAACATATAAACCAATAGCTACAATTATTTGTGGTTGTATTAAGTTTAGTATTTGTTCTGTGGTACGTAAACATTCATCACGAATTTGTTGTTTATATGTTCCTTTAAGTTCATTTGGTGTAATATTATTGCCATTGATGTTGAAGAAGAGTAGTGGACAAAAGTTATGGACAAAACATTGTTCAAAAAATATATCAAGGGAATCATTGGACAATTTTTGAAATAAAGTCCACAAACGTTTACCACTTGGCTCTTCGCGGGTACTTTCTAAACCCTCAATAGGTCTTTTGGGATGAATGAGAGCTGGTTTGTCAACGCTTCCATGAAGGCCCATTATATTTTTAACTGTTGAAATATTGCCAAATGGTACCTTGAAGAAAGGAAATATTTTAATAATTTTAAGTTTTGAACATGGAAAATCAATAACATAATTAAGTATCTTTTAATCCGATAGTACGTTTATTGGTTTATATTATTTTTTGCTTTAAAAACAAAGGTTTAAAAGCTAGATTCTTCTTCATTTCTCTGTAATTACTTACTCCTGTTTGTGCCATACCATTAGGACCTGGATTCATACCAATAAATAAAACATTTCTTTGCCCATTCAAATATTTTTTTAAATATTTGCAATGTATATCGGCCGCATATTCAATTGGATTGTAAACATGTGTTATTTCAGAACTTTTTATTAAACTTCTAAGATTTTCATTTAATACCCTTTCCAAATAATAAAATTCTTCCCACAATTCGGGAACTGTATAATTTTCCTCAAACATTTTAATTTGTATACTAAATTTTTGTAACTACACCCTCAATAAATTTTTAATTGTGTATGTATACAGGTTTTATTGCACTTACCCCCGTTTGCCCCATACCATCGTGACCTGGATTCATACCAATAAATAATAAATTCTTAGTTCCTTTTAAATAATGCCTTAGATATTCGCAGTGTAATTGTCCAGCATATTCCACTGGATTATAAATGTGTGTTATTTCAGGTCCTGGTTTAAAAAGTTGTAAATTTTGATTTAACTGGCATTCAAGATTATAGACACTTTGCCACAAGGATGTTGCAAATAAATGAGACGTTTTTAAAGGCATATTGTTGTTTGTTTCTTGTATGTCACTGTCGTTGTTAACAACTTTATTTGTTGCCTTTCCAGCTAATTTTTTCTTTAACATTCTATAAAGTTTATTTTTCAAATACTTTGATATTTAAAAATATTTTCTTTTATTAGTTTGCTAATTTTGGATTGTTTTGTTTACAAAACAAAGTCAGCTGTTCTGTGGTATTCACTATAAATTATTAGCAAAATCTTCCTATTGTTCACAGGGTGTGTAGAAAACTTTTTACTGAAATTCAAAAACTATAACAGTCTTTATAATATTTCTTATATAATGAATAATTAATGTAGAAAACTGTTCAAATTTATTATTTTATCATACAGTCACATGTTTAACATTTTTTTTTGCAAAATTTTTTCACTTATGTTGTCATAACACAAAAACAACTTGTCCGATTTTATTAAATTAAATTATTTATTTAATTAAATTAAGAAAGTGCAAGTAGAAATGGTTTAATAAAAATATTATTTTATACTTTATAAATCAAAATAGTATTTTTCCTTTGTAAGGAAAAAAAAAAAACATATTAAAATACCATAATAAAGTACAGAAAATCAAAAAATCACCCATTAGTTTGAGAGTTTAAATAGAGAATAATGTAAATATTTTGACGAAAACATAATAGGGAAAATTTTTATTGAAATAAAGTATTTAATTTTATTTTTAACAAAAGTGTAAAAATTTTATGCAGATCTTATAATTAGCATAATATATTTGCTAATAATTTTTCACATTATTTGGACGTTCATCTGAAGATTAACCGCCGTATTCAAAAAAATTGTTTGAATTATATTTGATGTAAAAGCTAGTTAATATACAATTTAGCTCTTAATGTGTTCATTCAAAAAACTATTTACTGTAGGGGAGCCAATTTCATTGCACAATTGTGCTGACTGAGTTCACACGTATTCTTACGCTTTCTCGTTTGATAGTTGCTAAAGTGCAAAGAGTAGAAAATAAACTGTAAAAAATTATTAAAATTAATTGTTTGTTTATCAATTTCTATAATATTAATGTTTTAAAACTAAGTGTGAGGAATGATAATTATAGTTTTTACTTCAATTTTAATATATTTAAGTGTAAGGAAAGCGAAAGTTATAATCGTCGAGGTACCAAATACAACAAACCAACTTTTTGTCTCTCTTTTCTGTAATTGAACAACTGATTAAAATGCATTGCAATATATACAATATTATTTTTTTGTTTCTTTATGTAAACAATAAAACATAAAGAAAACTTTGACAGATCTGCGACACCAAAACAGAATCAGCTAGGCCGACGATTATACCTGTTCCGTGTAATCTAATATTAACTCACAAATTGTTTTTTTTCTTTATATAGGCAATACTTCTCATTTTCTCTCTCATTCTTATTTTCAGTGTTGTTAACAGTAAGAATAAATTGTTTTTTAGTTGTTTTATTCTATAAAGTATTTTTATGTTCTAGTACGTTTTTGGTGATAAATATGTTTTTTATTTGCTAACGAAAATATATTTATATACAAAACAAGTTATTTTCCTTAAATTTTGTTGAATGTAATTATATGCAACTGAATAACGAATTTTCTGCGATAAAATCATCATCACTATTGTATATTTTGTTTTGTTTACATAATTATTGTTGAAATTCAGATAAAATTTAACTATTTTAATAATTTTTTCTGTTAAAGTGCATAAATTTTAACCCGGAGTTGATATGATAGATAATTTACACCATAGTCTAAGACGTGTACATATTAATGTTTTGTGGTAACAGATAATAATGATAATGTTGAACATATGCGATTGTGGCGAACATTGAATTGACATGAATTAATTAAAAATAATTACAGAAATTATTGTCCTGTTCCGGAATTCATACGCTTTTAAATAGCTATACTGACAACTGATTTTTAATTTTGCAATAAATTTCAACATCCGGATATTTAAAAAATATGGAACTTATTTTGTTTTTCAAATATTAACGAATGAATCAAAAAATGTATTATTTTTTTCTTAAAAAAGCCTTAAAGTAGGGTGGAACCAATATTGAAATATTTGAAATTAAATGTGGCTTACTAAAGGTTTAATAAGGAAATCAACTTTTTTGAATACAACTTTAATTTTGCTTAAAAATGGTTACTAAAGCTTTGTTAAGTTTTTGTGAATACGGCTGTTAATCTTTGATCACTCACTGTATGCTTTCTATTGGAGTTTCACTGTTGGTTGAAGTTTTACATATACATACATTTTATGGACATATTGCTAAAATATTTCGATCCATACATTTTAAAATTTAAAATACTTTAATGAAATTTTAATATGATTATTAAAATTTTTGTTATAATTTTACCATGCAAAATAGTGAAATATTTAATGATTGTATTTCTGACGATTGACATTGTCATATCCGCCGGACAAAAATATATATTAACCAGTTCAAAAGTTATTCCTTTTTGATTAGATATAATCGATTAAATTTATTAAATATATTTTATTTTTGAAAAAATTTCCAAAAATCTATTTATACGTATAATACTTAAAAAAGTTTTTTTTGAGAAGCATCGGAACATAAAATATATTTTCCGTTCTGCTTATATCCATTTATAGTCCCCAAACTCTGCAATTTACGATTGTAAACTATTTATGGTCCTTTGAATCAGATGTCGACTTGCAGCACTATGTAACTACATATTTAACAGCGTTTAATTGGCGCAAATGCCTGGCCCTGCCAGCTGAGCGGGCATGTAAGGCATGATTTTAACTCTAAACATTAAACAGTAATATAAAAATCGGAATTGAATTGTAGAAGTTGCGATTTATTTCAATAAATTCTACTATGGCACACTGTGGCTGATCTTTAGGTATGACAGGGTGAAAAGTCGTCCTCTATAACTATTTTATTCATTTAAATTCGATTGCACAAGTAGTTTGGCATAAAAATTTCAATTCAATCTAACAATTTGCTTAGATTTATTACCAGAAATTTGCGTTTGATTCTACGATTTGTATATTTTGATAAAATAAAATTTGTATTTATTTTTTTTTATTATAAAATTTATTCTTTTATTTTGTTTCGTTTAGTTTAAATCTACATATATATTATGGCATTTTAATATAAATTTATTTTCAATAATTTATTTTTTAATATATAATTATTAAATACCTTGCTAAAGCTAAACTAAACATTTAATTAAATTAAATGAACCTAAATGAATTAAAATTGGCAATATACGGAATTCATTTGGAATATAAAATAAAATTAATTTTAAATAAACGACCAAAATCCTCTTTCCTAAAAATTACTCAATACACCAACACCAATAACCCAATTAATTTCTTCTTACAACTAAGTAAAAAAATCTTAAAAAATGTAAAATAAATATTGCTTTAGTCCATCATTTGTTATGCCTGCAAGTTTAGGGGAAATTGACTATAATCTAAAAGAAATCAGTTTCGCTTAACAATATTTTGCAGGCATAACAAACAAATTCTATATATTACACATAATTAAAAGCTAATTACATCTATTTTTAGGGGGAGAGGGATACAAAGGACTTATGTTATGTTTTCTAACTTAAACTTTAAGATTTCTACGTCTATTGCCAATATTTGACCATTCCACTGGTATAGCCGATGAGACATCATACTTGGTTGTAGAACAATTTTGTAATTTTTGTGTGCGTTCACAACGGCGGCTTACCGACCAGTAAGTAAAACCTTTGGGACATCTAAATATTTGACCTTCTAAGCGTTGTGTTTGTTCTGAAAATTTACATTTCACAAAGAGTTGAGCGCATTCATCATTATTAAGGGCAAAGTGTCCCTCATTGGGGCAAAGGGGTGCGGTTGAACGTATTTTAATCTAAATCAAATAAAAAGTTAAATAAATTAATAAATAAGTTAAATTAAATAACTAAGAATTATATAGATAGTCAAGTCCGACCATTGTGTATGTGTACCTAAATTCGAGGTGGAGGTTTTTAATTAGACCTATGGCCATACGATTGATATTAACACTTAAATGCGATTTAAGCTCGTTAAATGTAGAATATATAGAACTGACATGTGTCAATTATCATTAAGACATTGCGATATTTAAGGATTTATGACATTTAATCCCCTAATCCGGGAGTATATTTTTATGGGAGCAAGGTGAAATAATAAACAATTTCAATAGGATACGTCCTTGGATTATAAGATATGTGTATACCAAATTTTATTAATTTATATTCGAAATTGCTTGTAGGTTGATTACAAGATTTACATGGATAAACAGACTGACGGACGTGATTAAATAGACTCAGAAATTAAATCCAAAACGATTCGTATACATTTTAATACCGAATATTTTTGGCGTAGGTGATAATAAACTATTTTCCACTTACCATATGACTGTGTTTGTACTCTTCTTCAAATAATGTTGTTTGTGTCCTAGATTTTGTCTCACAATCATCACCTGCTCGGGGTTCGTCACATCTATTTAAGTTTTCATAATATACGGTACCATTGGGACATTTGAAGACAACTATGCTTTGATCATAACTGTCAGCCTTTTCGGTACATTGATAGAACATGTTACAATATTTGGGATGTCGTCTAAAGCCTGTTGGACATATGAACAGATTTTGACCTTCACTAGTTGGTGGACAAGGTGCTGAAGTATTGCTGGAAGTTTCTGGTTGTGTAGTAGTTTCACCGTTAATTGGTTTTAGTGTTGTTGTTTCCGGTTTCATTGAGGTTGTGGTATCTTTAGATTCTTCTGTAGTTCCTATTGGCCTGTCAGCGGTTGTGGTTTCTTTGGGACTTTCAGTAGTTGTAGTTTCCTTGGGATTATTAGTTGTGGTTTCCTTAGGATTTTCAGTAGTTGTAGTTTCTTTAGGGTTGTCAGTTGTCGTTGGTTCTGGTTTTCTTGTAGTTGTGGTTTCTTTTGGATTTTCTGTGGTTGTCGGTTCCTTAGGGCTTTCTGTTATGGTTGTTTCAGTTGTGGTTGACTCCGTCTTGTCTGTTGTTGTAGTTTCCTTAGAACTTTCTGTTGTTGTTGATTCTGGTTTTCCCGTTACTGCTGTAGTCTCTTTGGGACTTTCTGTAGTGGTTGTAGTTTCCTTAGGTTTGTCTATCGTAGTTGTTTCTGGTTTTCCAGTAGTTGTAGTTTCCTTGGAATTTTCAGTTGTTGTTGCTTCTGTTGTTGAAGGATATTCGGTTGTGTTAGCACCTGATGAACAATTTCCTGATACTTTGTCTGCATAATTGCAAGTCTCTAACGAAGTGTCCCACACAGTGCCTTTGGGACAACGGAAACTATAAATCTGATAGTTACCATTTTTATCTCCATCTACACAACGATAATAACGATTACAATCTTCTGTATCCGGGAAAAAGCCCTCACTTGTACAATTGTGATTGTTGGGTTCCATTGTAGTGTTTTCAGATTCTTCGGTTGTAGTAGACATTGATGCAGTCTCTGTAGTTGTTGGTTCATAACCCGGTTTCATTGAAGTGGGGTTGAGAGTTGTTGTTTCTGTAGTTGTAGAAAGATTTGTGGTAGTAGTAGGTTCATAGCCAGGTTTATTTGTGGGTTGACTTGTTGAAGTGGGATCTGTAGTAGTAGTGGGGATATCAGTGGTAGTAGTAGGTTCATAACCAGGTTTGTTGGTAGGTTTTTCAGTAGTAGGATTTTCAGTAGTAGGATTTTCAGTAGTCGTAAGTGCAACAGTGGTAGTCGTAGGCTCATATCCAGGTTTATTTGTTTGTTGACCTGTAGTGGTTGGATTTTCAGTAGTTGTAGGCGCACCGGTGGTAGTTGTGGGTTCATATCCTGGTTTATTTGTGGGCTGGTCTGTAATGGTTGGATTTTCAGTAGTTGTAGGGGCACCGCTTGTAGTTGTGGGTTCATATCCTGGTTTGTTTGTAGGCTGGTCGGTTGTAGTAGTTTCATATCCAATTGTAGTAGTTTCTGATTGTCCCACGCAACGCTCGACATTGGCAGCATGATCACATGTTTGCTTGTCTTCACTCCAACCAGTTCCTTTGCCGCACATAAATTCATGCTGTTCTAATTTATCACCATTCATAATACATCTATAGAATTTACGACAATTATCGGGATCGGCCATAAATCCTTCACCTGGACATTTTTTTCCAGCTGGAAGGTTAGGTACTGGAGTAGTGGAGGTTGGTTGTATTGTTGTAGTATAATCTGTTGTTGTAGAGGGAAAGTCGGTTGAACTGCTGCTGGTGGTGGTTTCAGTAGTGGGTTTAGTGGAGGCCATAGTGGTTGTGGGCACTGTAGTAGTTTGTGCTGTTGTCGTAGGTTTTAGTGAACTCATAGTTGTTGTATCATATTCCGTAGTAGTTTGAATTGATGTTGTGCTAATCGGTTTGTCAGTAGTATATTCCATTGTTGTAGTTTCTGGTTCTGGTACTTCAGTTTGCCCCTGACAACGTTCAATATTGTCTCTATGATCGCAAGTCTGTTTTTCTTCACTCCATCCAGTTCCTTTGGCGCACATAAACTCATGTTTTGAATAACCATTACCACTTTTCTCACAGCGATAGAATTTACGACAGTTATCGGGATCAGCCATAAAACCTTCTCCATTGCAGTTTTTGCCTGGTGGCAGGTTGGGTACAGGAGTAGTTGATGTAGGTTGCATGGTGGTAGTGTAATCGGTGGTAGTGCTAGATTCACTTGTTGGGAATTGGGTGGTTGAAATCGGTTTTTGTGTAGTCATGGTGGTTGTCTCATATGATGAAGTTGTACTTATTGGCTTTGCTGATTCGGTTGTAGTTGTTGGATTTTCGTATTCAGTAGTAGTAGTTGGTTTCTCATAACCACTGGTAGTTGTCTGACTTATTGCGGTACTGGTAGTAGTATATTCCATGGTTGTAGTTTCTGGTTCTGGCTCTTCAGTTTGCCCTTGACAACGTTCAATATTGTCTCTGTGGTCACAAGTTTGCTTCTCTTCATTCCATCCTGTGCCTCTGGCACACATAAATTCATGTTTAGTGTAACCATTTCCGCTCTTTTCACAACGATAGAACTTGCGACAGTTATCAGGGTCTGCCATGAAACCTTCTCCATTACATTTCATACCAGGTGGTAAATTTGGTATGGGAGTAGTTGATGTAGGTTGCATAGTGGTGGTGTAATCAGTGGTAGAACTTGTTTCGGTACTGATGGGTTTTGTAGGTTCTGGTGTGGTTGTAGGATATTGAGTTGTTGTAGTTGGTTTTTGACTTTGCACTGTTGTGGTTTCATATGGGGCAGTTATGGTTGTTGGTTTAACATATTCCGTGGTAGTAGTAGGTTTCTCATAATCATTTGTAGTGCTCTCACTTACTGTTGTAGTAGTTGGCTTGTAGGTGGTATATTCTGCTGTAGTTGTTTCGGGATCAGGTTGTTCAGTTTGTCCCTGACAACGTTCAATGTTGTCTCTGTGGTCACACGTTTGTTTCTCTTCATTCCATCCTGTTCCTTTGGCACACATAAATTCATATTTGGAATAACCGTTACCACTCTTCTCACAACGATAAAATTTACGACAATTATCGGGGTCGGCCATAAAACCTTCTCCATTACATTTAGTGCCGGGTGGTAAGTTTGGTATAGGAGTTGTAGAAGACGGCTGCATAGTGGTAGTGTAGTCTGTTGTAGTACTTGTTTCGGTGCTTGTGGGTTTTGTAGGTTTCGTTGTGGTTATGGGATATTGGGTTGTGGTTGTTGTTTCGTAGGAGCTTGTAGTAGTTGTGGGTTTTTCATATTCAGCTGTTGTAGAAGTGGGCTTATCATGCCCAATTGTAGTCGTTTCGCTCACTGCGCTTGCTGTCGTGTATTCCATTGTTGTAGTTTCCGGATCTGGGCCTTCAGTTTGTCCTTGACAACGTTCAATATTGTCTCTATGATCACAAGTTTGTTTTTCTTCATTCCATCCTGTTCCCTTGGCACACATAAATTCATGTTTAGAATAACCATTTCCGCTTTTCTCACAGCGATAGAATTTGCGACAATTATCGGGGTCTGCCATAAAACCTTCTCCATTACATTTAGTGCCGGGTGGTAAATTAGGAATAGGAGTGGTTGAAGTTGGTTGCATTGTAGTAGTGTAATCATCTGTAGTTGTACTGTCTGGACCTGTAGTTGTTGGTTTGGTAGCTGCGGTTGGCATTGTTGTTGTCGGATATGATGTTGAAGTTGTAGGTTTGTCATATCCTGTAGTTGTTGTAGGCTTTTCATATTCACTTGTGGTCGTTTCACCTGCTGTTGGCTTAAAAGTTGTGTATTCTATTGTAGTTGATTCGGGATCTGGTTGTTCAGTTTGGCCTTGACAACGTTCAATATTGTCTCTGTGGTCACAAGTTTGCTTTTCTTCATTCCAGCCCGTGCCCTTGGCGCACATAAATTCATGTTTAGAATAACCATTACCACTCTTTTCACAACGATAAAATTTACGACAATTATTTGGATCAGCCATAAAACCTTCACCTTCACACTTATCACCTGGTGGTAAGTTGGGTATGGGAGTTGTTGATGAAGGTTGCATAGTAGTTGTATAATCTGTGGGTGATGTTGAAGTGATCGGAGTAGGATATGTTGTTGTAGAAGGCCTAGAGGTTGTAGTAGTAGGCTTCATCGTTGTTGGCTTCTCTAAGCCTTCAGCCGTGGATGTCGTTGTAGTTGTGGTATATGTTTCCGTTGTAGTACTCTCATATTCCAATGTAGTTGTTTCTGGTTCTGGTTCTTCCGTTTGGCCTCGACAACGTTCAACATTATTACGATGATCACACGTTTGATTTTCTTCATTCCATGCTGTATTTTTGGAACATTTAAATTCATGTTGCTCATATCCATCAGCGGTTCGTATACAGCGATAGAATTTTCTACAATTGTCTGGATCAGGCATAAAACCTTCGCCTTGACATTTTGTACCCGGTGGTAGATTTGGAATAGGTGTGGTGGAAGTAGGTTGCATAGTTGTTGTTAAGTCACCAGTTGGCATAGATTCTGTAGTTATACTAGTAGGTTTATTGGTGGTAGTATAATAAGAATCAGTAGTAGTTGGCATACCAGTTGTTGTTTCGATGTGACATCTGGGATCGTTCACATCGGCTGGGTGATTACAACTCTCAATTTCTGCATCCCATACAGTGTTATTACCGCATTTGAATGTATGCTTTTCGAAACTTCCCTTACCGTTGTCAATACATCTGTAGAACTTTTGGCAGTCTTGGCTATCGCCAAAGAAACCTTCTTTCGTGCATTTATCATTGGAGGTAATAGGCTCATTTGGATTAGGTTTCGTGGTTGTAGTCATAGGTTTAGTAGTACTGGTTTCTGGATGTTTTCCGGATGTTGTAGTGTCTGGGTTTTGCGTGGTTGTTTGAGGATATTCAGTTGTAGGTTGATAACCTGGTTTACTTGTCGTTGTATCCAGTGGAGCTTGTGTAGTTGGTTGATAACCGGGTTTACCTGTTGTGGTTGTATCTTGTGGTTTTATAGTTGTTGCTGTTCCCTGAGTTGTTTGGGTTGTGGGCTCATATCCCGGTTTTACAGTTGTGGTATCTTCTGGACTTTGTGTAGTTGGCTGGTACCCTGGCTTCGTTGTTGTTGTTGTTTGCTGTGGTTTTTGGGTAGTTGGTTTACTAGTTGTAGTAGTCTGGGGCTTTTGAGATGGTGGTAAATAACCTGGTCCAGAAGTAGTACTCTGTTGAGGTTTTTGTGTCGAGGACCCTTCACCACCCATGTTTGGACTACATTTATTTAAATCGTGATTACATGTTTGTAATTCACTGTCCCATACAGTACCTTGACCACATCTGAAAGAATATTGTGTGAATCCTCCATTGCCATTGTCTACGCAACGATAAAAACGAGAACAATCATTTGGATCTCCTGTGAAACCTTCCGTTTTGCAAACACCATGAGCGGGTGGTGTCGGTGTCGGGGTTGATCCATCCATTGGAGGCTTTTGTGTGGATGGTTTAGATGTAGTTGGTTTTGAGCTGGGAGAACTTGAAGTAGGTCTTTGTTCCGATGGTTTACTAGTAGTTTGTGTACTGGTTGGTGGTCGTTGTGTGGTTGGTTTAGCTGTGGATTGTTGTGTTCCGGAATGAGATCCCGAACTGGAACCTGTGCCACAATTTTTATGTTTTACGGCCCAAGCATGATTACAGCCTTCAATTTCACTATCCCATACAGTACCGGGTCCACAAGTGAATGCCACCTTATCATATCCTCCTTTACTATTTTTCACACAACGATAGAATTTTGCACAATCTTTGGAATCTTCTAAATACTGATTGTTGCTTTTGCAAGTACCAACGGGACTTTGTTGTGTTGATGTTGAGCCAGATCCCTGTGATGATGATCCAGACTGAGATGATGATCCAGATTGAGACGATGATCCTGATTGAGATGATCCTTGTGATGTAGACTGGCTAGTTGTAGATGAACCTGATTGAGATGATCCTTGTGATGTAGACTGGCTAGTTGTAGATGAACCATTTGAAGAACTTGAAGATCCTGATTGTGAACCTTGTATAGTTGATTGACCTGTATTGGATTCGTGTGAAGTTGACGAGGAATTTGATCCCGATGATTGATTATTTGATGAGGAAGATGATGAACCAGATTGGGAAGAAGACTGATTATTGTTATTTTGCTCTGTTGTTGTGGAATTTGATGAACCTATTGCAGAACTTGAACCTGTCGATTGATTATTAGATGAAGAATTGTTTGATTCCGTTGTTTGATTATTGGATGATGATGATGATGATGAGGAATTGCTTGATTCTGTTGATGATGATCCTTGATTATTACTACTACTTGATGATTGTGATCCACTGGAGGAAGATGAAGATCCTTGGTTGTTACTGCTACTTGAAGATTGAGATCCATTGGACTCTGTTGACCCAGAAGAAGATGACGATCCTTGATTGTTGCTTGATTGTGATCCACTGGAGGAAGATTCTTGGTTATTATTGCTACTACTACTGCTACTGGAAGATTGAGATCCACTGGACTCTGTTGATCCAGAAGAAGATGATGATCCCTGATTGTTGCCTGTAGTTGAATTGTGTGCACTACTTGACGTCATTTTACAGTTTAAATTTTGTACTTGAGCAGGGTGATCACAACTGTTAGCAGGAGGATTCCATACAGTATCTGGTGGACATTTAAATGATACCTTGTTATAGCCACCTTTACCATCATTAATGCATCTATAGAATTTATTACAGTCCTCTTTGTCTTCCAAAAAGGTTTCTTCACTTTCGCATTGAGTTGCAGGTTTGAAAGGTTTTTGTGTTGTGTTTGTTTGGTTGTTGGACTGAGATGAGGAAGATGAACTTGAGGACTGTTGATTATTCGAAGATGATGATTGGTTGGATGAGCTACTCTGATTATTATTATTTGATGATGTCTGATTTGATTCAGTAGTTGTTGTTGAACTTTGTGATCCTGATTGTGAACTAGAAGATCCTTGATTTTGATTATTTGAAGATGATGATCCCGATTGTGAACCAGATGATGAAGATTGATTAGAGGAGCTACTTTGATTATTATTGTTATTGTTGTTCGATGAAGACGATGAGGAGCTAGAATTTTGATTGTTTGATCCTTGATTTTGGTTATTCGATGAAGAAGTTTGAGTTGATTCGGTAGCTGTACCTTGTTGGGAACTAGAGGATGAAGAATTAGATCCTTGATTATTGTTTGATGAAGAATTGGATCCTTGATTGCTAGAGGATTGATTATTATTGTTTGACGAAGATGAAGAGGATGAGCTAGAACCCTGATTATTTGCTGATGAAGACTGACTAGATTCCTGTTGATTAGATGATGATTGATTTGATTCTTGATTATTCTGATTGTTTGACGATGATGATGACGATGACTGTTGATTTTGTGAACTCGAGCCAGAAGATGATGAGGATGTTGAATTCCCATTACTTGCCATTATTTTGCATTGTTCTTTTTGTACATCTGTTGGATGATTGCAACCTTTTGAGTCCGGATCCCAAACAGTACCAGGAGCACAGTCGAACGCTATGGTATCGAAACTACCATTACCATTATCTACGCAACGATAAAAACGGGCGCAATCGTATTTATCTTGTAGATAAGTTTCAGAATCCTGACATTTTCCATCAGGATTTGAAGGTTTTTGTGGTTTATTTTGTTGTTGTTGTCCCTCATTAGAACCATGTTGATTACTAGATGACTGAGATTGATTATTTGAAGAACCATTTTGATTGTTGCTGCTGTTGTTTGAAGATGATGATGATCCCGATTGATTATTTGAAGAGCTGGACTGGTTATTGGAAGAACTTGATTGATTGTTGTTGTTTGACGATGATCCAGATTGTTGATTAGACTGATTATTTGTAGAACTCGATTGATTGTTATTGTTTGATGATCCAGATTGATTATTAGAGGAATTATTGTTTGCTGATGATGTTCCCGATTGATTGTTAGATGAGCTAGATTGATTATTATTACTTGATGATGCTCCCGTCTGACTGTTAGAGGAACTTGACTGATTGTTATTGTTTGATTGATTATTGGAGGAACTGGATTGATTGTTATTGTTTGATTGATTATTGGAGGAACTGGATTGATTGTTATTATTACTACTACTCGATGACCCTGACTGATTACTTTGGGAATTTGATTGGGAGGAACTCGATTGGTTATTGTTGTTAGAACCAGATTGATTATTGTTATTTGATGATGATCCGTTTTCATTACTAGATGAGCTGGATGATCCCGATTGATTACCAGATGTTGTTGCTTGTTGTTTACATTTTTCACGTTGTGATTCTGTAGGCAAATCACAGACCTTATCATCTTGATTCCAAACTGTTCCAGGACCACAAGTAAATGGTACTGTCTCCAAGCCACCATTCCCATTATCACGACAACGATAGAATTTCGCACAATCTTCCTTATCAGGTATATAAGTGTTTTCATCTTTACACTCTGAGGCTGAGGGTTGACTGGATGAACTAGTTGAGTTGGATGAACTTTGTTGTTGATCGTTGTTGTTTTGAGAATTTGAACTCGAAGAGGTTGTAGATTCTTGAGTGTTATTTGAACTAGAATTTGTGGAATTTTGTTGATTGTTGTTATTATGTGAATTCGTATTGGAATTTTGTGAATTTTGATTTGAGCCTTGATTATTTGAATTTTGAGAATTTTGAGATTGTTGATTATTGTTGGTATTTTCTGAATTAGAATTTGAGTTTTGTTGATTGTTATTATTTGACGAGTTTTGGGAATTGGAATTTTGACTGTTGTTATTATTATTAGCATTAGAACTCGTGTTTGAATTAGAGTTTTGCTGGTTGCTGCTAGAATTCTGTGAATTTGAGTTATTGTTTTGATTCGAAGAAGATTGACTGCTAGAGCTTTGTGTAGAGCTTTCCTGACTGGACGATGATGACGAAGAAGAAGATGAAGAAGATTGTTGTGTACTTGATGAAGATGAAGAGCTTTCTGTGCTACTAGACTGTGAATTCGATTGCTGAGAAGATGAAGACGATGAAGAACTCGACGATGATGATGACGAAGCTGAAGAGGTACTAGTTGAACTTTGTTGTGAATTTGATGTCGATGATGAAGTACTATTTTGATAGCTGGTATTTGATGATTGTGTTGATGTCTGCTCATTATTATATTCATCCATTTGTATATTCTGTTTACCTTGACATCCACCATTATCACGTACATTTAACATGTGATTACATGATTGCAGTGATTCATCCCATGCTGTACCATCTGAACACCGGAAGCCAATTTTATTAAATGTACGACCATTCGAAATACAACGATAAAATACTGTGCAGTCATCTGGATCGCTCATAAATCCATCATCTTCACATGGTGGCCCTTGGTCATTATCTGTACTGCTGCTGCTCATGCCAGCTGAGCGAGCTGATGAAGTTGAAAAGGAAATTACTGAAACACCACTTAATCCTGTGAGGCCATAATTTTGCCAATAATTGTAAGCACCATCCATAGCATTGCCATTATTTGCAATGCCTCCCTTTACTTTGGCAGCATTAAGAACATGCATCAAACGACTATCAATACTATCAGCAGTATCATCAATTGAACTATTAATAACATCACTACTACTGCCACCATAACCCCCAAAATAAACTCCTTGTCTCTTGTCACCTGCTGTTGCTGTACCAGCCCCAACCCCAGCCCCAACAACAATATCCTCATCACTTGCCAATGTATCAATTTCATTTATATATTGTTGACATTCCTCGCGATTGGCTAGCATGGCTGGCATACACAATTTCAAATCACGTGAAAAGATTGTACCTTTTTTGCACTTTAACAAATATGCTTTAATATAGCCATTTGTTTGAGCTTCACAACGATAGTACAATTGACATTCATAATTGTGTGCATATAAACCTTCCGCTGGACACGTGAATACTTCTGGCATTTCAATATTGCTTGTACTGCTGCCGCTTCTGCTCTTGCTACTGCTGTTGATGATATCGCCTTCTTCGTCATGGTAGATAGAATTTTCATTGTCATTGTAATGTTGTAGTAATGTTGATGTCGCTGATGTTTCTATATCTGTAATGAGAAGAACATAACGAACGATTGCTGGTAAAAGAAGTTGTATATAAATGTTTTTTTTTTTAAGTTGTTAGATACAACAGGATGTTAGATGTAGCATTGTAACAAAAGTAGTTTTATTCCTGTTACAGGAGATTTGAATTTTTTGTCTTAGTTTTTTCTTCTTTTTGTTGTTGAAGAAACATTTTCGGATATACTTTAAAGAATATTTGAATTTAAATTAGATTCTTTTGGTTACAATTATAGTGGTTATATTTAAAAATATACTAAAACTTTTAATATTTAAAGCAAATTAATTGGGCGTATTTATGGTCTGTTCTTAACCTTTCATATGCAAATTTTAATCTTTTTCTTATCCACAATACGTTAATATGTCCTATCCGCTTTGTAGTGTTCAACTTGATATGATAAATTTTCTGTTTTACTGACGATTTAGTCTTTTTGGCCCCTGAAGTTTAAATTGTTAAGAAGGTACCACCAAAATTATGTACTTTTTATTGATTCAAATGTTAGTTATGGTACCAAAAATGTACCATCATTATTGGTTTACTTCTTAGAGTTATAAGTTCATAATATATAAAATACCTTTATTCCTCTTTATTCCTACGTTTATTCCTCTTTTCTGCTCCTTTTTTCTCTCCTATGGATGTAAGTAGGAAAAATTGCATTCTAATAATTTCAAATTATTTGTGGGGTATCATAATAAAATTTTTCTATGTGTATCATTTAAAAGAAACTAATATATTTTTATGAAAAGATGGCAAAAATATTTACGTTTTTTTTTTCTTTTAAACGGTGGAATTATCAAAAGGTATCAAATTTTTATTTGTTGTTGTTCAATAAGTTTCAAAAGTGATGAAAAAGTGGGGGTATATCGATTTTGTTATTCCATGTGTAACAAGTTGAAAAAATAAACAAATAAGACCTCATAAAATATATATTTTCTGGGTGCTGATTACATTCTGTGTCAATCTAGCTACGTTCGTCCGTTGTCCGTCGGTCCATTACACCGTCTGTCTATTAATATAAGGATAGGTCTCGAATGGAATAAAATTTGGCTAAAAATTTTTCTTATATTAAGATTGCATTTTAAATACTTTTCTTAAATACTAGAAACAGAGGGTGTCCGTTGTAGCTCTCTTAATCTCTTCTCTTAAACAAAATCATGTACGGCAACAAACAGTTGGAGATTCGAAATCGACTTGGAAACAAAAAATGTGTGTGTTCCGCCCACCTTTCTCATTAGGTTAAAAGTTACAGAAATTCAATGTAAACTCAGAAACAAAAAATGGGCGTGGTTCGGTCACCTTCCATATAATGCAAAATTAGCAAAATCGGATAGTGGATAACATATAGATTCAGATAAGACGAATATAACACACTCGCTAATGTACTAATATGTATTTACTGACTAATACTTTCAACATCGTAGAATCTCACAGCCAGTAATGTTACTCATACATATATAAAAGATTTAATATTTTTTATACACAGAAAAAAGTTTAAAAAATAATATATTTAATTAAAAATTCTTCCAATTCATAACTATCGCCAAATTTTTTGCAGTTATATGTAATATTTTCAATAATATTTTCAATTTCATTAATAGAATAGAATCAGAATTAAGTTAATTTAAATTGAATTTTTTTATATTTAAATTTCCTTTACATTTTTATGCAAAGCAATTTAATGTAAAACGAAACAACTGTGTTAATTGAAAAATATAAGGCAAACATTTAGAATATATATGTTAGAATATCTATTGAAAAATATTCTTCATTATCTCAATATATTCGTTAAAATGTAAAGTAACAAAAAACCCCTTTAAAGTTTTTCTATATTCTTGTATAATTTATTTATAACTTAATTTTATCTACTATTTGAAACATCTTTTAAACTTATGGGCCGTAAAAAAAAAGATAGATGTCATTTATTTTTCTCCACATTTTATAACTTAATAAAATTCTAATTTACTATTTATTACGACTATAATATTATAGGCTTCCTGTAATTATAAAGGACCAAAAAGAAATATTTATTTGTAGTTGTGTTTTGTAAAATCCTACTAACTGTACAGTTCCTTTGACTGCTCAACACTAATTCAATTTATATCAATTTCCTTCCGTTAACAATTATTTATAATTTAAAAAAATATATATATGTATACCTGTTTTTTTTCCTTTTACTACAAACAGTAGGTTTGTCGTTGCAAATGTATGATATATTTTTTGTTTTTTTCTTGTATTTATAAAAAAAAGAAAATTATAGGATCACATTTAATTTAATAGCTATTAAATAAAAATGAAATTTTATTTGATAAATTACAAGATAACATAAAACTGTAAAAAATATATACCTATATATAAATATATATCTACTAAGAGCATATACATAGGTTAGCTACTAAGAGTTCTGATTTTACCCCTCCTCTTTTTAAAGAAAAGGCAATAAAACGTTTACAAATATATAAGTAAATATATATAGTTACATATATATTTTTATAGCGAAAATAATTTATGTTTTATAGGGATTTAAAACAAGTGTCAGTTGCATAAAAAAATATATATATATGTACATTTATATGTATTTATGTAAAAATATACATATATACACAAGCTCAGTGTTGGATAATCATAGGTTGTTTTATTTTTGGTGGCAATTTTGTTTTATTATTTTCGGTTATGTAAAACAAAGCCAAAAGATTTTTTTTTATACCCAGCCATTTAATTTCCATATCGCCAACCATGTGTTTTACTTGCTAAATGTAGAATGATACATTATATTTTTACTTCATTTACAAGGAAAGTTTATTAAGTTTAACCATTAATTCGGAAAAATTAATTTGAGTTTATATTACCGATATTGGAATAATCAAATATGTAATTATGACTACTATAAGTTAACTCTTGAGAAGATTTTACAACATTAGACTTTTTTTCGATTTAAGTTAATGAATTTTGCTATATGTTTTAGTGCATATATTAATACACGAGTTCTTTTATAAACTCTTCTACATATTCCTATAAACGCACACTACTTTTTTAAAAAAAAAAAGGTAAAAATTAAACAAGAAAATATT
>MINK01172116.1:0-32950 GCA_001735545.1 Phormia regina
ATCATCTATAACTTACTCTATTGCATTTTCGGAAGCTTTATGAAATTAAGTAAGCAATACATTGCTTCCTTCAGTTGTATTGCATCCAAATCAGTAAAAATTTTTGCTGGGATAATATTAAATAACTTAGAAACTAATTATAAAATTGTGGACTATTTTTGAAAACCTTTTCTTTGGAGATTTAGTAGTTGCTTCAGTAATTTTTTTGGAACAGTTTGCACATCTTCTGTTAAAAGCTTTCGTATTTTAGGACACCTTCTTTTTGCTCTTGAATTCAGTTTTCACAAGAGCTCAATATCTCCTCACTAGTGTAAGCTTTGGACAATTTTGAAAATTGACCTCTTTTGGCACTAAAACTATGATATTGATTTGGTACTACTTCAGAGTAGTTGGTATTTATAAATCCGAATGTATCAAATAACTTTCTTTTCCTTGAATATTTTTGTATGAAATTTGGTTTTAAATTCCCTGACTTATTTTTGGCTTGTAATGTTTTGCAGAATTCTTGATTGGAATTTTTTTAAATTTATATGTTATTAACTTTCCCATTAAATTTTTGTACCAAATAGTCGAAGCACTGAAAAAACTGAGCTGATTTTTCCTCCAGATGTGTTTGGAGTTCCTTTCAATATGAATTCAATTTTCTGGCCTTCCCAATATCATGTGGACCTTTTCTTACCTTACCTCGTGATACTGTTTAATAACATTAGAAACGGTTTTATGGACGCCATTTAATTCTGTTGCCAATTATTTGTAAGACCTATTTAGATTTTTTGAAATTTTTTAATAACTTGTAGTTATGAAGCAAAATGTATGCTAAGATTTTTTCGATCTGCCTCCTTATTTTGCTTAAAACCCAACAGAAGCTTGGCCTGCTCTAGTTAAATTAAGCCATTTCCCATACATTTGTCAATACAAGAAGCAAGATTAATTAAAATATGTTTTTGTTTTTATCTACTTTTTTGGATTATTTAGTTTTATATGACTATTTATTGTTATAAAGAGATATATTTAAAAAGCAATGTTTGATTTATGTATTTGTTTTCATTTCATATTTGGTCTCTGGATGGATAAGTGAATACACCCCCTTTATTATATAACGTTGCGGCATGTACGACAATGAAATTCTAAATAAATTGTGCAAGGATCGATATAAATTGGAAACTAAAAATAGGCATGATATGCCCACCTTTCGTAGAGGGACAAAAATTAAATTATGATTACACAAGAGACGGATTTTTACAGATTATTTTTGAGATGATACACTATGAAAGCAAAAGACTTCGGAAAAGTTATCAATATAACTCAAAATTTTGAAAATATACTTTCCAATGGTACTGCTATTATTTTGCACATAATTAACATTTACACGAGTACTTTAACGGAAATATGTGTATACTTACAAAAATAAATACATACATGAAATCTTGTTGTTGTTTTTTAAGAAGATCAAAAAGATGTACAAGTAGCACCAATAACACTAACATTTACAACATAAAGGATAATGCAACATAAGCCAATCAAATCTTTACCAAATCTTTCAATTTATTATATATACAATTTTTTCGACTTTCATTGTTCTTGCTGCTTTTTTTCTTTCTTTTTTATGCTGTTGTTCACTTACATATATCCTTTCTTTATTTGGTTATCAACCTAATACTCTGATTTTTATTTCGTTGAAAGTGTGAGTATATGTATTAGACTTTATACAAGTGTTGTATGTTTGTGTTATACACTTTTATCCCTGATGTTAATATGGACTGAGTTGTGCAAGTAAGGATTTATATGTGTATATATATTTTCTTATTGCGTATGTGTGTGTGTCTTTAAGTTTGTGTACGCTTTTAAGTGTTACACTTTTCTTTGAAAGTAAAATCTATGGAATATAATCATGTACATGTGTGTGTGGGGGGGTTTTTAGCTGACATTGTGTAAATACACGTAAAGTAGATAATTTTTGGAAAGTATCATAAATTAGCAAATGATTTAGAAAGTTTTTATATTACGTTAAGCATATAAAATACAATTTAATGAAGTCATTTGAAAAATACAAACATACAATAGGAAAAGTACAGAGATTTATTCAATAACTCCTTTTTTTTTGAGAAAGTAATTATAGATAATAGAATAAGAGTTGTTGTTAAATAAGTTGAAATGAGATCTTATTAAATATATTTTATTTATTCCGGTTAAAGAATTTTTACCCTTAAATTTAATAAAAAAAAACTAGACAAATATTTAAAATAAAAGACATTTATATTAAAACCTTTAAAATCTTTAATCTTGATTTTATTTAAAATCCTTTTGTAAAATAAACTACATGCATTTGCATGTTTATATCTATAAATCTATAATAACAACTACAACTACTGAAATATACATTTATTTTATGTCACTACATGTTTTATTATTAGTATGATAATTTTATGTTTTTCCATAAACTTTTTTTCTCTTGTTGTTATTATTACTATTGTTGAATATTGTATCATTTTTAAAAGAAAGTGTCACAAGTGATGTTATGATGTTAAATGCAAATGACATAGACGTGTTTCTAATGACACTGTGACTTGCAGTTATGATTTTTTTCTTTTACTTTTTTTTTATTTTTCAATACTTATTTTTTGCTCATTTTATTTTATGTAATATTTGCAAATCATAAAGTACAAACACAAAAAAAAAAGTGACACAACAACAAAAGCACATACCAAGACACTTTAGCTCACATACAGTCATAAACACTTATTACTTTATAGCTAAAAGGCTTATACTGCAGTTGAACTAAATGAGACAATGATAAATGATGGCGACAGGCAAGTAAGAAAAAAAAAGAATACAAAAATAAAATCATAAAACAACAAAAATAACTAAAAGACAACTTGGAGGAGTGCTATAGTCGGTTTGGTTGAATTATATTATACCATATCATACATAAATATTTTGAGGAATAGAAAATATAATTTATGACATAAAATGTTGACCAGCATAACAAAATGGTAAATGTCAGTACTAGACCGCCTTATGAAAATGAAAATGTAGTCTCATTCATTTTAAGATCACATTAGCCATAGAGTGATTCCATGACAAAACAGCAAACGGATTTAATATCTCCGATTTTAATGAAATTCACTACATGTATTGCTTCGGAACCATGAAATTTCAGACCCCTGTTTGTTCCCGTTGTGGAAATATGACGGCTTTAGAAATGAAAAAATATTAAGATCTTTACAAATGAATATCTATTTAACTACTAAAAACTTTTTAAATATATATGGCAGATCTTTAGTTGTTGTTGCATATCAATACGGAAAATTTGTGCCAATTGTATTAATGAACCGGTTCCTCAGTACCAGTTGAGTACCAATTGACACCTTACTCGTCACAAAAGTTCCAATTGAGAACCAGTTGACACAAACACACTCACATTTTATAATAAGTGCGCAATTAGTTTCTGACGAGAAATAGCAATCAGTGGTTGAGTGGTCAATTTTAAAAACTATAAAACAATATGCGTCAGATTAGCACGGGAACGATTCGGGATCGCGCCATCGACATTAGGGAAAAATTATAAAATAAAAACAATATATAAATTTAATAAAAATAATAAAAAAAAAATGTTTAAAAGTAAACTGTTACCGAATTTTTATCAAATTTTTATTATATTAAACGACACTGAACCTGTTCTTTAGGAACAGTACTGTGAACTATCCTGCGATCCGTCCCAAGGGTCTAATTCGCCACCTACAATCACAACGCCATGAAAAAGTGACAGGTTCTTCTTATATAAAGTTCCGAAACTGGAACCGGTCACTAGCTTTGAGAACCTGTCAGGTGACTAGTTTTGAACCGGTTCTCTTTACTCTAGGGATTATACACAAAGACATTACCTTAATAACGATACATGCATAATTTTTAACATCAAAAGTTCAAAGGTCAAAGTTGGAGATAAAAATGTTAAAAATATTATATCTTAAAAACCGGTATTTTTAAAATTTTTTGAAAATTATATATGGTTAACATAACCTTTCTCTATATGGATATTAAATTTCAAGTTGAAGTCATATTTAGTTAAGGAGTTATGGATATAAATAAATCCCAAATATTAATTACTCCTAAGCTATGGAAAATAAAAAGTTAATTTTGGTGTAGTTTTACAGACAAGGAAATTACCTTCAAAATGATATATAGTAAGTTACTTTAGATCGAAAGTTTAAAGGTCAAAATAGGACTTACAAAAACGATATTTTTAAAATGCTTAAAAAATGACTTTGTGCAAAATTTCATGCTGGACACTAATTTAGTTCAGATGTTATGTAACAAATTATGAACTGAAATCAAATTTTGTATATAAAATTTTAATTTATTTTTTAAAGTTTTGTAAATATTTTAAATTTTACTTTCAAAAAATTTACTTTTTCCTGTGTTTTACTTCATAACTCCTAAAACAATAGAGGCTCCAACTTGAAATTTGACACAAATATAGAGAAGGGTTTCATTATCAATATATGTATTTTTTAAGGATTTTAAAAAACCGTTTTTTAGACATAAAGCTTTAATCTTTATATTATTAATTTTGACCTTTGAACTTTCAAATTATAAAAATATTTTACTTGTCCTTTTAGAGTCCATGAGTTTTTCTATTAAATGAAATAAAAATAAGAATTGTACAATTTATACTTTAGAGGTTATGAGCAGTAAAATGTGATTACTTTTGGAAAACATTCAACTACTTTTTGATTTTTGAAACGTAAGATTTTTGGACCAGGAGGATTCTTTATTAAGAAAACTTGTGATTTGAATAACATTTGCAATAATATCTGTAGCGAATTTAATTGCAATCGAAGATGTCAAATCCGTAAATGTCTGTTTTTTGTCCGTTTTAATATGGAATCACTCCATAGCAATAAATAGAGAATTTATTTATTTATTTTTTTATATTTACTGGCAGAAAAATCTTATTAATGTACTTCATTAACATTAATATTTTTGGAATACATTTTGTATGTTTGGAAAAGAAAAACAAAAAAAAAAAAAACTTAATATAAGAATTTGAGGGAGGGTAACATAGTTTTGATGTATAGATTCATCTTGGCATGTTACAAAAACCGTCAAGATTCAGCAGTAATACAGGTCTTTTAAGAAAACCTTCCTAATCGACATACAAATCTGCTTATAGAAATTAAGCCCTTTTGTTTAAAGTAGTATTTTTAATAATGACTGCTAAATTTTGTTAAAGTTTAGTATGCAAACTAAATCTTTTTTTATTTGCCACTGGTTTTATAGAAATATGTGATCGTTTCTAGCATTATTCTAATTAATTGAAATAATTTCAGTTATTTGTAGATTTTGTTTCACGTTATGCCGAACTGTTAATATCCTTTAACATATATTTCACTAGGGCCCAATACTTTACAATAACACGAAGTTTCGAACAATTTAATAATTTAAGCCCCTTCGGTACAAACACTATGACAATTTCTTTGCTGCAATGAAAAGAAGTTTTCTTTAACACATAATATTCTGCCGTTTAGAATCTGCAGCATTAAATTCCTGGACAGGTAGATGAAGAAGGTCACCCTATCTTAACATGCATTTTCAGTTTTTTTTTGCCTCCAAATTCCTACTTGCTATTAGGATTTTTTTGTACTTCATCGAATTCCTTTAAACTATAAAAATTCAAAGCAATTAGCTTTTTGTCGCACTTTTCTCTTCCAGAGAAATCCTTCAAAATCCTTTCCATTTTGTCTGTGCCGTGCAGCGTGATGGTACTACTTGGTTTCCATTAATCTGCTAATATTACACCCAAAATAAGGTGGTCACATAGATTACACAATTATATATCACTTTCTGATACACCAAAGATGGGGATGTAAAATATCTTCAAGTTTTTATAACTTAATTTCTTAACAGGTTCGAAGTAAATTCAGTTTAAAGATCAATAATAATAATAATAATAATAATAATAATAATAATAATAATAATAATAATAATAATAATAATAATAATAATAATAATAATTAATATTATTATTATTATTGTTAAGTTCTAGTACAGTTCTAGCTAATTTTTAGTTCAGTTGTAGTTCAATTCTAGTTCTGTGCTAACTCAGTTTTAATACAGTTCTAGTTCGGTTTTATTTCTGTTCCACTTCATTGGTAGAGTTTTGTTCTCCTTCAGTTCAAGCTCATTTATAGTTCAGTTCTAGTTCAATTCTAATTCAGTTGTAGTTTAATTCTAGTTTAGTGCTAAATCTGTTCTAATTAAGTTCTAGTTCAGAATTAGTTCTGAACTAGTTTTGTTACAATTCAGTTCTCTTTCAGTTCAAACTCATTTCTAGTTCAGTTTTAGTTGCAGTTTAATTCTAGTTCAGTGCTATCTCTGTTTAACTTCTCTAATTAACTTCTAGTTCAGAACTTGTTCTGTTATAGTTTAGTTCCAGAGTTCAATTCTAATTCAGTTATAGTTTAATTCTAGTTCAGTGCTAAATCTGTTCTAATTAAGTTCTAGTTCAGAATTAGTTCTGTTGTAGTTTTGTTCCAGTTCAGTTCTTTTTCAGTTCAAGCTCATTTCTAGATCAGTTTTAGTTGTAGTTAAATTCTAGTTCAGTCTATCTCAGTTCTAATTAAGTTCTAGTTCAGAACTTGTTGTTCGTTCCTTCAGTTCTAGTATAGTAGCAATTCAGTTGCATTTCACTTCTAGTACAGCCTTAGTTCTGTTCAAATTTCCTCCTAATTCTGTTCAAGTTTAATACTATTTCTTAAAACTCCATTCTTGTTGATTAAGAACTCAACGTGTTAAATATTTTATTTGTGGATTTTTGTATTCCTCGTCTTAAATTCTTTCGCAATACCTGAACAATATTATTCTACAATAAATAAATAAAAAATTAAATTAGCTCTTCAAAGAATTTGTGTGTAACCAAGAAACTAAAATTGTTGTACAGTTAAGACAACCCTTCACAAAACATTTTATTAATTTAAATTTAAACTCATTATCCTTTTATTTCTCTTTAACAATTCCTGCCTCCAAATAATAAATAGTACATTATAGCCATGTCATTATCTAACCTTATTCATAAACAAAAGAAACATCTAAACATATTTTAATAATTTACCACCCTTTAACAATTCTGTTGAGTTGACAATTATTTCAACTCAAATCATAGATCTTTTGTTTTTGCTTTGTTATTGTTTTTGTTATTATTATGTAAATGAACATTATATAATTATAAAATTTCTATTTAATTTATAAAAAATTTTATGCTTTAAGAGAAAATGAGTTAAAAAGGTGGTTGTATAGTAGTAATTGAAAATAACCAAAATGTTTAAATTTTCATACTCATGCCACATAGTTCTTTGGCTTGCAAGTTGCAACTTAAAATGTAAAATGTAGCATTTGAAAAACCATACATTTGTACAATAACATATTTGTTGCAATTAATGAGTATTTCCGTTTCCTATAAGGAGACAGGTAAGTTTATGACTTTGTTGTTTACCCATACTTATACACATACTTCAATACATGTTACATCTTCTCTTAGTCATAATTTTTGTTTTTGCTGCAGAAGAGTATTTGTTTAAGTATATGTATATTTGTGGGTATGTGTGTGTATGTGGTCTTTTTGTCATTAACATTACATATGTTGTTATTGTCTTTTTGGTTAGTGGTATTGTAGTTGTAGTTATTTGTTGTTATTGCTGTTATTATTTGTAACACATGTTGTGGCTTTCAAAAACTTTAAATCTTTTGTTACTATTGTATGGACGATTATTTTTGGGCAAGTGTTTTGTAGATTTTTATTACTTACTCCTTTTTTTTGTAGAGGGGACAATTTATAGTTAGATATTTACACCCACTTTAATAAATGAACAACAACTGCTGCCACATTTTGTCTGGATAGTGAATGGTTTTTAATGAATGTTTTCGTTCTTTTTTTATTGATAAAACAATTAATGTTGAATTTAAATTTTGAATAAGACTCAAAGTATTTAAGTTCTAGTTCACTTCTAAATGAGTTTAATCTTAGTTCTGCTTTAGCTCAGTTGTAGTTAGATCTAATTCAGTTCTAGATCAGTTTTATTTACTTCTAGTTCAATTTCATTTCAATTATAGTTCAGCCCAAGTTCAGTTCTAGTTCAGTTTTAATCCATTTTTAAATTATTTCACTTCTATTCCAAATTCGGTTCTCCAATTAACATTCAGTTCTAGTTTACTTCTTGTTAAGTTTTAGCTCAATTCCAGAACATATCATGTTCAGCTCTACTTAGTTTATTTCTAATTCCTTTTTAAACCATTTCCATTTTAACTAAATTTTTTCTCATCCATTTCCTTTCATTTCTGGTTTAGTTCAGTTCCGGTTCAGTTTTAGTTCATTTTTCGTTCCAATTCAAATTCCTTTTTATATCATTTCTATTTCAATTCTAATTAGGTTCCCAAAAAAAAATTTAGTTCTAGTTTAGTTCTGGTTCTGCTCTAGTTCAATTATGGCTCTGTTCTAGCTCTAGTTCAGTTCTGTTTAGTCAGGCGCGGATCCTGCTCAAGCTTTTGGGGGAGGAAAATCGAATGATTTCCTTTACAATTTCCTTTAGTGCCGATTTTTCATTAAGCATTTTCATTTTGGGGAGGGAAGTTTCCTATTTTTCCTCCCCGTGTATTCGCTCCTTCTAATTCATTTTTTGTTTAGTTCTACCTCAGATCTAATTCAGTTTTTGTTCAGTTTTATTTCAGGTCTAGTTCAGTCGATGTTCAGTTCAATTTCAGTTCTTTTTAGTTCATTCCTATTACAGTTCTAGTCCAGTTATAGTTCAGGTTTATTTCAGTTCTAATTCAGTTCTAGTGCAGTTCTAGTTCATTCCTATCGCAGTTCTAGTCCAACTTTAGTTCAGTTCTAGTCCAGTTCTAGTTCGGTTCTACTTCAGTTCCAGTTTTTTCTGGGATAGTTCTAGTTCCTTCGTATTTCAGGTCTAGTTTAGTTCCAGTTCTGTTCTAGTTCAGTTCTAGTTCAATTCTAGTTCAGTTCTAGATCAGTTCTAATTAAGTTCTAGTTAAATTTTTGTTCATTTCTGGTTCAACTCTAGTTCATTCCTCTTACAGTTCTAGTTCAACTCTAGTTCAATTCTAGTTCATTCCTATTGCAGTTCTAGTCCAACTTTAGTTCAGAACTAATCCAGTTTTAGTTCAGTTCTACTTCAGTTCCAGTTTTTTTTTTGGGTTAGTTCTGGTTCAGTTCTAGTTCCTTAGTTCTAGTTCAGTTCTAGTTTATTTATAGTTCAGTTTTAGTTCATTTTTAGTTCAGTTCTAGTTTAAGTTTATTTCTTGTTCAGTTTTATTTCATTTCTTATTTAGTTCTTGTTTAGTTTTAGTTCATTTTATTTCAGTTCTAATTCAGTTTTAGTTCAGTTTAGTTCAAGTTCTTCTCGAGTTCAATTCCTATTTTAGTTCTAGTTAAGTTTTAATTTAGTTGTTGAATATTTATAGTTCAGTTTAAGATAAGTTTCAATTAAACTCAACTTGGTTCCAGTTCCGTTTTAAGTTCAATTACGGTTTTTTTCACATTAAAAACTCTTAAAGTTCTGTATGACTCCTTTCCACACCTCTTCTCTTAAATTCATCACCCTTAGCTACGGAAATGCAATTATTTAACTATGAATTTTTTATTTTTTCATATTTGTTGTGGTTTCGTCTGCATTTTATCATCATTTTCTGATCATTCATAATCCGATTATAAAAGAAAACTACTCGCAGTAACAATTCGTATATGATATATAACAGAGAAAGTAACATAAACCAGACATTTCATATTAAAAAATAAAATAAAATTCATAGTGTTGTAATTTTCTTTATTACTACAATATTAAAAACATTTTTCATTTAAAGAAAAACTAAATAGAAAAAAAAAACAGCCAACAGAAAAACCAAGAATATTGTGGGTATATAAAATACCCAGATAATAGTGAAGATGATGATGCATTTCCTAAAATGAAGATAAAATGAATACTTTTCATAATAAACGCACAGTTGGAGTTGTCAGTCACTCGTTATGTCCGTGTGTCTGTCTGTCTATCTGTCTTTCAGTGTGTCATTTATATTTATTTCAAGTTGCATAGAAAAGTGTTTGAAATATAAAAGATACTTTTGTGTTATATTTTAAGTATTAAATGAATTTAATTTAGATATTTTATGGCTTTTATTATTCGTATTATTTTTCTTTTTGTTTAAAAGTAGAGATTTTTTTGTTGTTGTTCATTTTGTAATTGTCAAAAGTAATTTGGTAATGAAATAAAGAACTAATGATGTTGAAAAATATATTTCTAAATAAAGATAAATTATTAAAATAATTAGAAATTTTACAATTTCAAATTATTAGCTGAAAGTTTCTTTCAGTTTTCTTTTTGATAATTTAAATATTGCTGATGTATTTAAAATTTAATTGAGCCTTAAATTTCTTGCCTAGTCATCACGTACTATTGCTACTACTACGGTAATATAACACCTGTATTATGGTTACTACATTTTGGTGTAACAAATAATAAGCTTACATTTGCACATTTTCTCCATTGGAAAATTTGATGCGTACAAGTACTTAATTTTAAGCCATATGTTGTCCTGGCACATACATAAATCAGCATCAACAATTTAAATTAATAATTAATTAAATTCGTTGTTACGAAATGTGTACATTGGGTATATAAATAATTAACAAGTAAACATGAGGGTAAATAATAAAGATGTAATACTTGATGAATAGAGGAGAATAGCAGATATTGAGGTATTTCATTTAAATTGTTGAACAAGAGAAAATGAAACACAATAGAAATGAACTAGAAATATATATATATATAACAAGAACAAAATAAAAATTTAACTAAAGGAATATTTAAACTGAACTACAACTGGGAACTAGAAGTGAAATAAAATTGAATCAGAACTGAACTAAAACTAAGAACTAGAACTGCAGTAGAATTGAACCAGAAACAAATTAGAATTGAACTAAAGCTGAACTAGAATTAGAAAAGAGCTGAACTAAACTAAAACTGAAATGAACTGGAATTGAAATAGAAATGGGGATGCAAATGATGCATCGTTCACAAACCTCAATTTAAGTTCTTCGACCTGTTCAGCAACAAAAGTGTTGCCAGTTTAGCATTTTTAAGGGTAAATCTAGCCTTTTTAAGGCTAAATCTAGCTTTTTTATTTTGCATTTTGCTTCAAAATTTTCGTTTTAGCTTTTAGCTTTTTTCTTAGTCTTTTTTGATTCTTAATATATCTTTAAAAAGGCTAAAAATTTACATTTTAAATTAAAGCATTTTTGTGTATTAATTCGTTCAAAAAATCTAAATTTCCTATATTTAGGGAAAATTTTCACCTGCTGCGCTTCATTCTAGAAGATTATTATAATTATTCTATAAAAAAAACTTTATTATCCATAGGAACTATTTATGTTAAATTTATAAATTCACTAATAAAACTTCTAGAAATACTAAGAAATAATAGATAAGCGTGTTTTTAATTAAAGACAATATATTAGCTTTCTTTTCGAGCTTTATTTTATGGGACATTTAGCCTTTTGTGACCTTTTTTAAAGTCCAATTTAGCTTCTTTTTTTCTCAAGTCCTGGCAACACTGGTTGATAGTAATCCTAAAGCTGTTGTGAATTTTATAATAATTGACAATAAACCATTTTCCACAGTAGAAGGAAAAGGTTATTTACAACTCATGAAAGAAAAGTTTACCCATTGTATAAAGTGCTAAGTCGGGAAACAATTAAGTCCAGGATTGATGCCAAATATGAGGCAATGAGCAAACTTTTTAAAATATATATAAATAATGCCGGAAAGAATGCACTTTTTGGAGAAGCTTAAACTACTGAGCGGAACGCTAGGTGTTTTTGAATTAACAGAAAGTCATACATCACTGTATATATCTGAGCAACTTAAAGATATTTTTAAACAGTGGCATGTTTCTCTACCCAAGGTTTCAGCAGTTATCACAGATAATGATAGCACCGTAATGAAAGTTAACGGTGAATTTTTTGGTGAAAAGAAGATTATTCCTTGCTTTGCTCATATGATCAACTTAGTTGTAACTAAATCCATTGATAACGCAAAAGACTGCAGTGAATTAATAAGAAAAATCCGAGATATTATAACATTTATTAAAAGAAGCGTAAATGCAAGTGATGAGTTAAGGAAAAGACAATTTGAAATGGGCTTGAAAGAAGGCCAAATAAAAAAGATGATTCTTGGTGTTCGCAAAATGTAGAATTCGTGCTTTTACAGGCTTCAACGTTTTTTTGGAATTGGGGTCCATTATAGGAGCAATAGTGTTGCTTCGATCGGAATCGCCTCCAAAGATTTTCATTAGTGAAATAGACTTCATAAAAGAAATAATAGAATTACTGTGACCGTTTGAAAAATTAACAAAAGAAATTTCTGGTGATTGTTATGTAACGGTATGTAAAGTCATACCACTAATTAGCTGTGTCCGGGAAGTAATAGAAACTACGAAGAATAAAAATAAAATTGTTTCACAATTAAAAGAAATATTAA
The DNA here is from genome assembly GCA_001735545.1 of Phormia regina. Classification (NCBI taxonomy): domain Eukaryota; kingdom Metazoa; phylum Arthropoda; class Insecta; order Diptera; family Calliphoridae; genus Phormia; species Phormia regina. Next base: position 12,546 of record MINK01172116.1, read on the forward strand.
AAAAACAACTAGCAAAACGGTTTGATAGTATAAAACATTCGCCAATTCCTTCTATCTTAAATACTCTTGATTCCCAGATTTAAGTTCATTCATTTCAAAAATTCCGTTGCTAAAGAAAAAGTAATGAGTTATCTCAACAAATATGTGCGAAGTTTAATACTTCGTGCTCATCAACATCATCTAATAACGACACATCCGATACTGATGAAGACACTTCAGAATTTGATATTTGGAAATACCACAAACAGTTGACACAAAAAATATGAAAAATAAATCATCTAAAACTGTTACAGACACTATTTGTGAAACGGAAGTGCAGATTAGTCTTCATCTCCTGTTACACCAGTAAAAAGTGACGTTATTGTGATTTGGGAGAATATGAAATCTCTGTTTCCAAAACTCTCAATGATTGCAATGCTATATCTCCATATCGTTGCACATGTCTGTGCCAAGCGAGCGTTTGTTTTCCGAATCTGGAGCAACTATTACTTAGGACAGAAATAGGCTTTTGGGGACAATATAATCAAATCTTCTTTTTCTTAATTCTATATCAAAATTATTGGATAATAACTGAAACAAATATAATTTTGAAAAATAAATCTTGTAGGACATTTTATTTATATGTAAGAATACTTGTGACATCGGAAAAATATCGATATATCGTTTCTATTACCTATGTTTTTAAGAACGAGGTTGCATCGAAAAAATATAGATATATCGTTTCTATTACCGATGTTTTTAAGAACGAGGTTGCATCGGAAAAATATAGATATATCGTTTCTATTACCGATGTTTTTAAGAAAGAGGTTGCATCCCTAAATAGAACTGAAACAAAACTCAACTAGAATTAAACCAGAATTGAACTAGAACTGAACATAAACTGAACTATAGCTAAACCAGAACTGACCTCAAACTGAACTAAAATTGAACTAGAACTGAGCTGGAACTGAAGTAGAATTGAACCAGAACTAGTTTCAGAACTGAGCTGGAATTGAATTAGAACTGAACTAGAACTGAGCTGGAACTGAAGTAGAAATGAAATAGAATTAAACTAGAATTGAACTAGAACTAAATTAGAACTGAACTAGAACTGAACAAGAACTGAACTAGAACCAGGCGCGGATCTAGCTCAAGCTTTTGGGCGAGGAAAATAGAATGATTTTCAGAACTTTTTCCTTAAATTTTATGATTTAGTACAAATTTTTCATTATGAGTTTTCATTTCGGGGGAGGAAATTTCCCTTTTTCCCTCCCCGTGGATCCGCGCCTGACTAGAACTGAACTAGAAATCAACTAAACTAAAATTGAAATAGAACTGAATTGAGTCAGAACTTAACTGGTAATGAACTAAAACTAAAATAGAGCTGAACTAGAATTAAAAAAAAACTCAACTAAAATTGAACTAAAAGTGAACTTGAATTGAATTAGAACTGAACCATAACTGAGCAAGAACTGAACTAGAATTGAATAATAATTGAACTAGAACTGAACTAAAACTAAACAAGAGCTGAACTAGAACTGAACTAGAACTGAACTAGAATTGAATCAAAACTGAATCAGAACTGAACTAGAACTGAACTAGAATTGAACCAAAACTGAATCAGAACTGATACAAAACTGAACTAGAATTGAACTAGAATGGAACCAGAACTTATTTGGAATTGAACTAGATCTGGACTAGAACGTATTTGGAAATAAATTAAAAGCGAACTGGAACAGAATTTCAAACTAAACTAGAACCAAACTATAACTGAAAAAAATATCAGTTCTAGTTTTTTGCTTCCTTTTAACTTTACAAACAACTCTTTTAACTTTTAACAAACTTTTAACTTTTGTTTCCCTTAAGCTTTTCAATTGTTTATACATTTTAAAGTAAAACCGTTTTTTTATCTGTTCATAATCATATGTTTGAAAAATAATTGCAAACTTCTTTTAAAACACTAAAAATTTTAATGATTTTCTTATTTCTTATCAATATATGGAAGTAAAAGAAAAATCTTGAAATTCTGCAGAGATTATTTTATTCATACTCTTGTGCTTGTACGAGTACTTGACTAACGCCTTGATAATATAAAATATATATATATATATATTTTTTTTTTGGTCTTGTCTTTACTTTGATGATACTAAAACTACATCATTTTGTTTAGTTTTGTTGAAATATTTATTTAACATTTTCTTGTTTTTTTTTTTAACATATTTTGTTTATAAAGCTGGGAAAAACTTTATCTCATATAACTAGGAGCATAAAATTTTCTTTCTTATTTCTTTAAAGAACATTAATATATAAATCTACTTTATTTTGTCTTTCTTAAATAAACTCAAATTTCTGCTTGTTTTTCCGATTTTCTTTTTCTTTTTTTTTTTAGAACTTAAAACAAAAATGAACTTGTGTTTAAGCACATAAACTATAGTTAAGCATATAAACTATATTTTAGAGGAGCTAACGGTAAAGTTATTAAAAAATAGGACTTAAATGTATAACAGATATAAAGCAGCAGTTAAAAACAACAGGGAATTTCCAACATATTTAAGGCCCTAATGGAAATACATTTGCTAAAAGAAAATTATGAATATTTCTCGGTCTGCCCTCGTTTTTCTGCTTGCATTTTCCATCTTTATAAACATATTTATTCCTGTAAAAGCTTTAAATAAAAGAAAAAAAGTAAAGAAAAATTCTTTACAAAAACCACTTCAGTTTGGCATCAGGAAAAACTATGTTTTCTTAATGTTCTATATCAAGTTTTCCATCCATCCATTCATTCATTCCATTTTTTTCTGTTTTCTTTTCTATTCCGCTTTCAAGACAGAGTCAACTTACTTAATGTTGTTGTTGTTATTGTATAGTCGTATTTGATAGTTAAACAAACCATGAAAGGCGAAAAAAGAAGTAAAAATAGAAACAACTACTAAAATAGGAAACAAATCTAAAAACAAAGTAGAAGAAAAAAAATTACTCTTGTAGTTGAAAACAGACATGTTGTAATCAACCATAAAGATGTTTAAGACAATTTTTTTTCCAAAAATAGAAAAAAAATTCTCAAGAAAAATCTAAACAAAACTCTATAAATGCACAAAAGATTTTAAAAATCTAAGAAAATGAAAAAAGAAATCAATATATAAAGCGATAAATTGTAAAATATCTAGAGCATACAATTGATAGTAATGAGTTGAGGTTTTTATAAAATAAGTTTTCTTAACATTAGTTGAGTGTAATTCAGATTACTTTATAAAATCAAGTACTATTTAAAAAATAGAAATGTTCCGTAACTTATCTCAAAACTTGAAATAAAAATTCCATGCTTTTTTCAGCTTAAATCAGTTCTATTTCGGTTCTTGTTCAATGCTATTTGCTACTTTTTATTTTGCTTCCAATTCAGTTCTAGTTGCTTTCAAGTTAAGTTTTTTCACATCAGTTCCAGCTTAGTTCTAGATCAAATGTAGTTCAGTTCAAGTTTTTCAATTCTAGTTCAGTACTAAATGTATTCTAGTTATGTTTCAGTTTAATTTCAATTCAGTTTTTGTGCTATTCTAGTTCCATTTTAGTTCAGTTTTAGCTCAGTTTTAATTGAGTCCTTATCCAGTTTTAGTTCAGTTCTAGTCAACTTATATTTCAGTGTTAATTCAGTTCCGTTAGTTCCGTTTTATTTTAGTTCTAGTTAAGTTCTAGTTCAGTGTTAGTTCAGTTTTAATAAAGAACTAACCTAGTTCTTTTCAGTTTTAATTCAGTTTGAGTTTTTTTCTTCTAAGTTTAGTTCAACTCTGGTTAGATTTTAGTTCAGTTATATTTCAGTTCTATTTTAGATCTAGTTAAGTTCTAGTTCAGTTTTGTTTAGTTATATTACAGTTCTAATTAAGACAAGTTCAGTTTAAATTCTAGTTCAGTTCCAATTCAATTCTAAATTCAGCTATAGTTCAGTTTTATTTTAATTCTAGTTCAGTTCCTTTTTACTTCTAATTCAGTTCTAATTCTATTTTAGTTAAGTTCTAGATCAGCCCTTGTTTAATTCTAACTTAGTTCCAGTTCAGTTCAAGTTCATTTCTAGTTCAATTCAAGTTCATTTCTAGTTCAGTTTATTTCAGTCCTTTTTTCAGTTCTATTTCAATTCAATTACAGTTCAGTTCTAATTCTATTTTATTTTAGTTCTGGTTTAGTTCAGTTCTAGTTTGGTTCTAGTTCAGTTTTAGTTCAGTTCTTGTTCGGTTCTAGTTCAGTTCTACTTCAATTCTAATTCAGTCCTAGTTCAGTTCTAGTTCAATTCTAATTAAGTTCTACTTCAGTTTTAGTTCAGTTCCATTTCAATTCAAGATCAGCTCTAGTTTAGTTCTAACTCAGTTCCAGTTCAGTTGTAGTTCAATTCTAATTCAGTTCTATTTCAGTCCTATTTCAGTTCTAGTTCAGTTTTACTTTAGTTCTAGTTCAGTTCTATTTCACTTCTAGTTCTGTTCTAATTCTATTCTAGTTCAATTCTAAATCAGCTCTTGTTTAGTTCTATCTCAGTTTCAGTTCAGTTCTCGTTCAATTCGAGTTCAGTTTTTGATCAGGTCTAGTTCAGTTTTATTTCAGTTCTAGTTCAGATTAATTCATTTCTAGTCCACTTCTACTTCAGTACGTTTTAGTTTGAATTAATTTTATTCCAGTTTAAAATCGGCTTTAAAACAGTTCTAATTTAATTTTAGTCCAGTACTAGTTCTAATTCAATTTTAGGTCAGCTCTAGTTTAGTTTTAGTTCAGTTTTAATTTAATTCTACTTCATTTCGAGTTCAGTTCTAGTTTAATTCTAGTTCGATTTTAATTCGATTCTATTTTTAATTCAGTTCTAGTTAAGTTCTATTTCAGTGTTAGTTTAGTTTTGTTTTAGTTCCAGTTAAGTGTTAGTTCAGATTTAATTCAGTTCTAGTTCAGTCTTGGTTCAGTTCTAGTTCAATTCTATTTCGATTTTAGTTCAATTCTAGTTTAGTTCTAGCTCAATTTTACTTCTTTTCAATTCAGTTTTATTTCAGTTCTACTTCAGTTCTTGTTTACATCTTGTTTTAGTTCGATCCTAATTCGATTATACTTAAATTCTAATTCTGTTCTTTTCTAGTTCAATTGTAATACATTTCCAGTTTCAAATCAGTTTTTTTTTTTTGGTCCTGTCTCTCTCTCTTACTATTTATATTTTTCTATATTATTGTACTTTTCTGCTGACTATTTCCCTTTTAATTATATCAAACGACATTAAAAATCTATTAAAAGGAAAATGTTACCAAATACAAAACATTTCCTTTAACTTCTTTTTTCTGCTCATCATTTCCTTAAAAAATCAGTTTATATTTTAAAACACACACACACAACCAAAACGAAACAAAACAGGACCAAGAGCGAATGAAAAAAAATGAAAACTATGCTGCTGTCAAAATATTGATATCAACAGGAAGTTTACGCAGTAAGCAAGAAAACACCCACTAAATTTTGTGAACATTAAACTTAAACACATACTTACATACTCACACAAACATACATATATAAATATGTATATATAAAATCTATATAGAAGTGTTTTGTTGTCTATGCAATCACCATGAAATGATTTTATGCTATGACAAGCTAAAGTATTTAAAAAAATAAAAAAAAAATTAAAAATAAAAGCATTTTAAAATGTTTGTAACAAGAAAAAGCCAAAAAAAGTAAAAACTTTGTCAACAAATATCGAAAATGTGTCATTATTGAAAATGTTTCCCTTAAACATTTAATGTAATATAAATACAAACAAACTAATGTCCTTTAAATTATACACTCACACATATTTAAGTTTCTTTTAAGAAGTAATAATAATAGTAGAAGTTACATTAGAGGGTGGTAACTGTTTAATAGTATTTAGTAAATAGATTGTTAATGGTTTTTCATTAAACATCCTTTTTGAAAAATTTTTCAAATTAAAAAGAAAAAAAAGTTGCTTTCAGTTACATTTTATTTGATAAAGTGCTGGAAGTAATATAAGGAAAGTTTCTTAAGATGAAAAAAAAAAAACAAAAATACATACATGTGAAGTAATATAAAGGGAATATAACATGTAAGTTAAATTGTTGGTGTTTAGCAGGAAGCACAGTGGTTTATATGAAAGGAAAATTTGGAGAAATTTATAGTGAAATAAAGCTGAAGCAAAAGATATAAGAATGAACAAAAAAAAATGAATAAGAGTTACAATAGTTAAGATCTAGAAACAAATTACAATTAATTTAGAATTTAAGGAAATATATTTGTTTCACATTGGACAGGAAATTGAGGAAGGAGTCTTTAGCACTATATATAGGAACATAAAAACTCCGGTATGTGGTGGAAACTCTACGTGTATTCAGATAAGAATTTCTCAAGTGGACTGTAGTGTAGTGGTGATCTCTATTGAAAACAATAAAAAAACTGATTTCGCCATGTATAACGGGTGTTTTGAGTACCACTCTTGCATTTTATTTTCATTAACCTAGTAACTTTGAAAGAATTCAAAAGTTCGTTCTTTATTCTTTGCATTGTGATGGTGGATTCACATGAGATGAAATGGACTATATTGTTTCGAGTGTCTTTTCTGAAACTGGTTTTATGTGCTTCAACCCAGATAGAAAATGGTGAACATACGATGCAAAATGTAATTAGAGTGAGAATTAAATCTCTAAACTTGGTCGATGAATTGATCTTGGGATTTACAGTAGAGTATTTAATTTTCATCGTCCTTCTGCTTGTCCAACCATTTAAGTGCCATCATGGTGGAAGTGATGGCTACAAATCACTTGGCTCTAGAGAATAGTAGTTGGGGCATTGCTCACAGACATTTTAAATTTCTCCTGGGATAGCTAAGCAACTCCAAGGTGTTACACAACAGCTGCAGATCTCTAAACGAGATACTATCACTACCTACTACACATATCATTCCGTATCTTTCCGTTTAGGTAATAGATTCGTTAAGACTCTAATGAAGATCTTTGAACACTTGGGAATGTAGATCTTTCAACACAAATTGCAAGTTGTCTTTCTGCAAATACCGATTAGAAATTTATTGTCCCTCTTGAGAGATAAATTCTCCCTATTGAATTTTATGTCAACAAATCGATGTTTCTAACTATTAACTAGAAGTAAACTTAACTAGAACTAAACTAGATCTAAATTAGAACAGAACTAGAACTAAACTAGAATTAATTTAGAACTGTATTAGAGCTGAACTACAACTTAATTAAAATTGCATTGAAACAGAACTGGAACTGAATTAGACCTAAACTAGAACAGCATTAGATCTATAACTGAACTAGAATTGAAGTTGAACTTAAATAGAACTGAACTAGAATGGAACTAAACTGAACTCGAACAGAACTTGAATGAATGTATAACTGAATTGGAACTAAACTAGAATTGAATTAGTACTAAACTAAAACTTAATTAGAACTGAACTAAAATTGTCTTAGAACTTAAATAGAACTGAAGTAAAACTGAACTTGAACTAAATTGAAATAGAATTAGAACTGTATTAGAACTATATTAGAAATTAAAGGTGAACCAGAACTGAACTAAAACTGTAATCGTGCTAAACTATAGCTGATCTGGAATAAGATTAGAACTTGAATAGAACTAAACTAGAATTGAACTAAAAACGATCCAAAACTGAGCTAGAATTGAATTAGATCTTAAATAAATGGAATTGGAATTGAACTAGAACTAAACTGCAAAAGCATTAGAACTATAACTGAACTAAAATTGACTTAGAACTTAAATAGAACTGAAGTAAAACTGAACTTGAACTAAACTAGAATAGAATTAGAACTAAACTATATTAGAAATTAAATGTGAACCAAAACTGAACTGGAGCTGAACTAGAACTATAATCGTAATAAATTAGAGCTGATAAGGAATTAAATTAGAATTTAAAAAGAATTAAACTAGAACTGAACTAAAATCGACCCAAAACTGAAATAGAATTTAAAAAGAGCTGAAATAGAACTGAACCAGAACTGAACTAAAATTAAACTAAAACTGAACTGGAATTTCATTTAAAATTTAAAAAGAGCTGAAATAGAACTGAACCAGAACTGAACTAAAATTAAACTAAAACTGAACTAGAATTGCATTAAAATTGAAGAACTAAACTAGAATCGAACTAGAATTGAAGTAGAAGCGACTTAGAATCGAACTGCAACTGACCCAGAAGTAAATTAGAACGGAAATATAATTGAACTAGAACTGAAGTATAATTGAGTTAAAATCAAACTAAAACTGAACTTAGTCTAAACGTGAACTGTAGTAGAACTGTACTACAATTAAGCTGAAACTGAAGCAGAACTAAACTAGAGCTGAATATTAATTTAATATTAACTTAACTAGAATTGAATAAAAACTAAACTAGAGTTGAATTGGAATTAAAATAGAAATGATTTAGAATTGAATTTGAATTGATCTAAAACTGAAATAGAATTGAACTAGAGTTCAGCTCTAGAACTCTGGAACAGAAATTGAACTGAACCTAAAGTGAACTAAAATTAAATTAAAATTGAACTTGAACTTAATTATAATTGAATTAGAACTAAACTAGAATTAAATTGAAACTGAAATAGAACTGCAGTAGAATTGTACTAGGATTGAACTGGAACTTAACTAGAAATGAATTAGAACTGAACGAGAATTGAATTTAAAATAAACTAAAACTGAAATAGAACTGAACTGGAACTAAAATAGAAGTTTACTTTTGGAACTAAGTTAGAATTGAACTAGGACTGAATTAGAACTGAAATAGAACTAAATTGCTAATGATTTGGAATTAAATAAAACAAATATAGATCTCATTTGGAAGTGAACAAAAAATGAACAAGAACTAAAACTAGATCCTAACTGGAACTGGAAATTTAGAAATTAATTCAATTGAATTAAGAATAAACAACAATAGATTAAAAACAAAATAAAAACTGAGTTAAAACTCAAATAATTTATTTTTAGTGCTGGCCCACAGTCTTTATATTCCAACTGTTGTAATATATCCTTTTCATTTACTTAAGAAAATATTTCCTTAAAAATAGCATTACCCAAGTCTCGGTGATATTTCAACTTACTTACTGGCATTCATACATTTGTTAGAAATACATAAAATAATTCGTTAAATCTTTTAAATTATTTCCGTTACATTAATTCCTTTGTAGTTGTGATTTTATTTTTCAAAAATTTTTTTTTTTTCAATTCGTTTATGCTTTGGTTACGTATCAAGGATTCCATTTAACCAGCATGCTGGTTAAACGAATTCTTAAGTTTAACCATGGTGGAATTGTAATCTCGTAATTTTATTTTTTTATATTTTTTTCTTTCTTGTTATTTTATTGTTGTTGTTAAGGACCTTCTGAGCCTTGTGCTTGTGTTTTTGTGTGTGTATATGTTTGTTAAACTTAAAACGGAAGTGGTTTTTAATAGGTATTAAATTGGTTTCCTTATTCCACCAAAAAAATTATTTGAAAATAATCTCTATTTTTAGCAATGAATGAGTACTTTGTTTGTTTGTTTGTTCGTTGGTTCGTTTTGTTAAGGAAGTAAAATATTTTCTCAAGAGAAGAGAGCTCATTAAAATGTAGTTTTGCGTATAATTTGTTGGAAAATTGGCACAATAAACCTTTTTCTACTTAGATTATTACTTAATGCTTACATTTTATAGAAAACATTGAGTTTAGTTTGAATATAAAAAAAATAATAATGATTTAAGAGTTTAACATCTTTTTTAAGCTTAAACCATTTACATAAAGGGATTAAAAAAGAAACTTATATTAAGTAAGTGAGAAAGAACTAAAATTGGGTAAAAAGAATTAAAATTTATATAAACATATAATTTTAATTATTTTTATGCAACATTAAATCCTTTCATTTTCCTCTTTAACACTTTAAAACATTTTCATTTTATTAAAAACTCCCTAAAATGTCCTTTGAAAGAAAATACGACATTTTGTCGTATTCAATTACCCCCACACAATCGAGACACATTTATCATTTGATAAAATATCGTATAAAGAAAATATAGACAATAACAACAAAAACAACAACAACAACAATAAAAAACTAATAATAAAGGATATCAAGCTACAAACATTATCCTTTTTACAACAAGTAATTCAATGACAAACAAATGGCAGTAAAAAATGCAAGAGACACAAACGAACAACAAGTTGTAATTGGAAAAAGAAAAATATGTAAAAGTGTGAGTGTAGTGTGGTGATGAAGTAATACATATGAAAGTGGATAGAAGTAATAGAAGAAAATAAAGGAACAATATTATTTTCACATAAATTATGGTTGAAAAGAAATAAAAATAAAAGCAATTGCCAAGTTAACAAACAAAGAGAAAAAAAAACAAATTTAAATAAGAGAATATTAAAGAATTTTAAGATAAAAAAGAAATAAAAATGCAAACTGTTATACTCTAACAAATAATAAAACTTTAAATTTAAGCAGAAAAAATGAAATAATTAACAAAAATACTGTAAAAAAACTGTTATATTAAAACTTTTAACAAAATATTTATTTTAAATTGAAAAATACTAAATTTGACTTAAAAATAACTGTTATAATAATTCCAAAAACTTAATCAATATGTGGTATAATATAACCAAAAAATCAATTATAATTTTCCCTTAAAAATTCTAATAAAAATTAATAACAGTTACAAAAAAAAATGTTATAATTTAACTAAAATAAAAACTTAAATTTTTCGCATATAAATAATCCCTACTTTTTAAAGTATAAACCATTTAAACATGTAAAAATTGTATAACAGTTTTAAAATAAACTGTTATATTTTTTGGAAAATATTGAACAAACATTTTAAACTAACATTAATAAATTTACTATTTTTAATAAAATAGTAAATAGTTTAAAACTGTTATATTTTTCTAAAAGTTTCAAAATAAACTGTTATAATTATTTTTAATATTAAACAAAAAATTTCCAAGAGTCATGGTTAATTCTAGTTTAATGTTTTAAAGTGTAAATTATAAAAAAGTAATAAATTTGTATAACAGTTTCGAAATAAACTGTTATAATACTTTAAAATTTTAAAATAAAACACTTATATTGTCAGCAATAAATTTACTTTTTTATACTTTAACATAAATAAAATAAAAGTGTTATATTTGTATAACAGTTTTGACATAAACTGTTATAATTTTTCTTAATATTAAACAAAAAATTTCAAAGTGTCATGGTTCATACTAGTTTAATGTTTTAAAGCGTAAATTATTAAAAAGTAAAAAATTTGTATAACAGTTTCGAAATAAACTGTTATAATTTTTCTTAACAAGAAATAATTACTGTTGTATTATTACACATAATTTCACTTTAAAATTTTACGAATCAGATAATTATGAATTATAAAATTTGTATAACAGTTTCAAAATAAACTGTTATAATTTGTTCAAACTTTAAAAGAAAATTGTTATACTACCACCAATAAATTAATTTCATTGCATAGATAAGGAAATAATTTAAAATATTTATATTTGTCTAACAGTTTCAAAATAAACTGTTATAATTTTTGTAAACATTAAATAAAATTTTGTATACTACCACTAGTGGATTAACTTTTTTGCATAGAGGTATAAACATTATAATAATATTTTATTTGTATAACAGTTTCAAAATAAACTGTTATAATTTTTGAAAATTTTAAAATTTAACTATTATACTACTACCTTTAATAAATTTACTATTTGGCATAAATGGAAAATTAGTATAAACTTATTATATTGGTATAACAGTTTCAAAATAAACTGTTATAATTTTTGAAAACTTAAAAAAAACTGTTATATTACCTTTAATTTATTAACTTATTTGTATAGATGGAAAAATAATATAAAAGATTTATATGTATATAACAGTTTCAAAATAAACTGTTATAATTTTTGAAAACTTTGAAAGAAAATTGTTATACTGCCTTAAGTAAATTTATTATGCGACATAAATGTTAAAACCATATAAAAGAATTGTATTTGTATAACAGTTTCAAAATAAACTGTTATAATTTTTAAAAAAATTAAAATTATACTTTTATACTGCCTTTAATATATTTACTTTTTGGCATAAAGGTTAAAACAATATAAAAAAGTTATATTTGTATAACAGTTTTAAAATAAACTGTTATAATTTTTGAAAACTTAAAAAGAAAACTGTTATACTGCCTTTATAAAGTTTGCTGTTTGGCGTAAATACAAAAATAACAACAGTTTCAAAATAAACATTAATTGAAAACTGTTATATTGTTACAAACATATTTATACAAATTTTATATTGCGTTATTTGTATGAAATTCTTTTACAATAATAACAATTTCTAAATAACTCGTTAATATCTTTGATAATTTGTAATAAAAACTGTTATATTGTGACAAATATATTAAATTTCTTGCTTTAAGGCATAAGTCATAATATAAAAGTATTAGATTTTTATAACAGTTTTAAGATAAACTGTTATAATTTTCAACTACTGGCAATATAAAACTGTTATACTGCATTAAATGGGATTTATGAAATTATTCCAATTTTTTTTTTGTTTTTAAATTTTAAAATTATAAAATAATTTTCTAAAACTATTATAAAATAAACTGTTATACTATTGAATAACTGCCAAATTAATTTTTAATTTTCTCAAAACTCAAAATAGTAAATTTATATAATATTCAATTACTTTACACGACAACTTGTTATAATTTAAAAAAATAATCTTTTTTCTTTAATATTTTCCCTTAAATATTTTCGCTCCTTTTTTTTAAATTGTAACAAATTACAGCGTTGAGTAATTATTTATTTTAATTCCTGCTAAAAGACAAAAAAAAATTGCAGTGAAATTAAAAATGGCATAAAAAATTAACTACAAATATGATAATAACTTGGTATGCATTAAATACTTCCATTTACACAAATACACTTATGTACATACACAAAAATACTGTTTCCTGTCATTTACCACTTACACCATGCTCTCTTAACTTACCTCCCTTCACTTAACTCATTCAAATACACACACACATATACCAACAAACAAACAAATATTTACAACTCCAAAAATTTACTTATTTACGTTAAGACAAGAACAACAACAACGACAACATCATGACGATTGTACAAACAATAGTCAATTAAATTTATATAAATGCACCTTTAAATACACTCACACACACGCATAAACAAACAAATGTAAATATTAAAATCGTTAGNATAAGAGTAATTATATAGTATGTGTATGTGTGTGAATATTTATAGTAAAAGTACATATGCAAATAATGAGTCAGAATAAATATGTTTCTACGTGAGAGCGTAAATATAGAGTAAAAAAAAAAAAAAAAACACAANTATAAATAAAATGTAAGTGCAAGAGTGGTGAATATTTGGTAGGGAGTAATGGCAGGAGAAAAAGTGAGTGTTTTAAAGTTTGTGGTTGTGTTTACATAAGTACAATTGCTTACACTTATACGCACACAAACGCACTTACAACTTTACATATTCTTATAGATTTATTAATGGGTTACTAGAAATTGCGCTGAATAGGGAGGGATGTATAATTTAGGGAGTGTAATTTAGAGTTTTTAAATAAAAGTAAACTTTTGTTGGAAATTGTTTACATTAAGCACATAATTTACATATTGTTAGAATTATGTAAATTATATAAAAATTAAGATAAACAATAGAAATTTACAAGATTTTGAAAATAATTTTTAAATTTATATTTTGATGATAAAATGAAAATTTAAAAAAATAAATAATTTTTTTAAAGTTTAAGCACAATAATTAAGTTGACATTGTGTAAATAATAAAATATTTAAAATAAATAATATTTTTCTTCCAAGTTTACAATGAAATATTTTTTTCAATTAGGAAAATTTTTTAAGGCTTTCTTTTAATTTTGTCATGAAGTAAGCTTTATTAGCATGAGGTAAATAATGTAGAAAATAAAAAGTTTAAAATTTCTCTGCCATTATACATTGTTTACTTTATTTACAGTCATAATTTTAATTGTTGACATAGTGTAAAGAATAAAAAATGTAAAGTTGATAGTTTTAAAATGTATGACATTATAAAAAATTATTCGAAAAAAAATTAAAATTTGTTGTTTAAATTGTTGACATGGTGTCAAACAATGTAAATAATGGAAAATATACACATTACCACAATTCTTTGTTGTTTTAATAATATTTTATATATTTCCATACAAATTTACCATGATTTTAATTGTTTACATTGTGTAAATAATGTAAAATTTTATGTAAAAAATGAAATATATTATCTATAAGTAAAATTACACTTGTATGCAATGATTTTTTTATATCAATTTTGAACTTCTTTAAATATTTACCTCATGTAAACAATGTATTTAAGTATGTAAATAATTTAAAATTTAATAAAAATACAATTTTTAAGATTTTTATAATTATTTTTTTTTTCCTAAAATTTAAAAAACATTTTCAATTGTTGACATTGTGTAAATAATGTTAAAACTCATGTAAATAATGTAAAAAAGAATAATTTTTATAAGCAGTTGCCAACAAATCCATAAAACTTTATTAATTATATTAAAATTTTCGGTTCAATATAGTTATTTACCTGAAGTAAACAATGTATATAAGTGGGTAAACAATAGTAAAATATACCAAATATTGTCGAGAGTAAAATTTCAATAAAAGTTACAATTTATAAAGCAAAATTTAAATTATTTTTTATTATTTATCTCATGTAAACAATGTTATTAAGTGCGTAAACAATATCAAATTTGAAAAAATATTTATATTTTTGCCAAATTTAAATAAATACAAAGGATTTTTCCTACGTTAAGACATATTTTAAATTAATGACATTATGTAAATAATGTAAAATCGTAAGTAAATAATATAAAAAATGTTTTTATAAGCAATTGTCAACAAATGCTTATAACTTATTTAATTTTAATAAAATTTTCAATTCAGTTTAATTATTTACCTGGTGTTAACAATATATTTAAGTGTGTAAACAATACCAAAAAAAAAAAATTATTATCTACAGTAAAATTTGTGTATAAGTAATAATTTGTAAAGAAAATTTTACTTTAATTTTTATTTCTTACCTCATGTAAACAACGTATTTAATTGTGTGGATCATAACAAAATTTATGTAAATATAAATTTTTTGCCTTTTTAAGAAATAATATTAATTTCTTTAACATTTGGAGACATTTTCCATGGTTGACATTGTGTAGATAATGTAAATTCATATGTAAACAATATGAATTCGAAATATTTTTACACATTTTTAACTTTTATAAATTATTTTGGCGTTAGACTTCAATTTTTACACATTTTATCAATTGTTTACATGGTGTAGAATATGTAAATTTACTTACAAATTATAAAAAGATGATAAAAATTTATCAAAATAAATTTTAAAAATTTAAACTAAATTTTATTTATTTTTATAATTCTTTACATAATGTAAATTTTTGTATAAAAAAATAAAATAAAAAAAACATAGTGTAAATATTGTAAAATTTTAAATAAATGAATTTTTTTATCGTTGGCATGGTGTAAAAAATGTAAATATATGTTTAAATAATACAAAACTTGACGTAAACATGCGTTTTTTAATATTAAAAGTGTCTTTAAAATGAATACAAATTTTTATTATTTCCTTGATGTAAACAATGTATATTTATGAGTAAATAATGTAAAATTTTATGTAAACATAAATTTTTGAAATTATTTTAGTTGCTTTTGAAGAATATACAAAATTTTATTAAATTTTTCTTTGCAAACTAGGTGTAAACAATGTAAATTTATGTGTAAACAATGTAAAATTTTATGTTTACATACATTTTTGAAAAATTTGAAGTGTTTTAAAGAAAAATAGCAAATTAAGTTAAAATTTTCATTGTTGACATGGTGTAAAAAATGTAAATTTATATGTAAACAATACAAAATTTGATGTAAACATACGCTTTTTAACTTTTATTTTAACAAAATTTTATTATTATTATTATTATTATTATTATTTTTTTTTTTTTCATTTCCTCGATGTAAACAATGTTTATTTATGAGTAAATAATGTAAAATTTTATGTAAACATAAATTTTTGAAAACATTTTACTTTCTTTTGACGAATATACAAAATTTTATTAAATTTTTCTTTTCAGAATTGGTGTAAACAATGTAAATTTATGTGTAAACAATGTAAAATTTTATGTTAACATACGCTTTTGAAACATTTTAAGTGCTTTTTAAGGAAAATAGCAAATTAAATTAAATTCTTCATTATTGACATGGTGTAAAAAATACAAAATTTGATGTAAACAAAGTAAGTTTTTATAACATTTAAGAAGATTTTTAGTTACATAAAAAATTTTGTTAATTTGTTTTATTGTTTTCATGATGTAAATAATGCAGATTTTTATGTAAATAATATAAAATATAATTTAATTAATAATTTTTTAAACATTTTAATAATTTTTATATAAAAACAAAGATTTTATTATATTTTTTACCGGTTGACTTGAAGTAAACAATTGAAATTTACGGTTAAATAAAAAAATGAAATAAAATTTTTATTTTCTTAAAAAATATCGATTTAAAGATAATAAATTAATAGAATTAATAAAACATTATCTTTTCCAATGAACTCCCCTAATGCTAACGCTGGCACATTAACTACAATGACAGTCATACATACAATACTACTTAAGCTGTAACCACAATCATGCCATAGCATATGCCAGCTCATTTTAATATACTTACACACACACATATATATTTGCAATAATAAAAAAATACAAATTATATTATCAGACATTCAGTTGAACGAACCCATACACATGTAAATTATACACTTTTTATCTCTATTTCATTTATATCTATCTTTTCACATAAATACATGTACATACACATATGTATATTTGATTTCTTGTTCCTCTGCCTGATTGTGCGTCCCCTCCTTCCACGATTTCCTGCCACAAGTTATTATTTGTCTTACATATACACGTGCAAATAGTGAAGCTTTTGCTTACACAGACACATTTGCATTGTTTTGGTTTTATCAAGGACTTGTGTATGTATGTGTGCGTGTGACGGATTTTTAATTTATTTTTAAGTTTTTTTAAATGTTAAAAGTGAAATAAAACAACTCATTTTAAGTAGTTGTCATTTTATTTTTGGATTTTCTTTTTTTTAATCTTTTTTAAATGATTTTATAGTGAAGGACATTTTTTTGAAGGACTTTGTTAACTAAGAGGATCAGTTGCAATTGAGAAGTATTATAGGGAAATTAATTAGATAATAAAGAGGATATTTTGTGTGTCTGCTAGCTGTCTGGTGAATATTTTTAAAAGGTTTGTGATTAAAAATTAAAGGACTTACGAAGGTAATTTTTAGGGACTTTAAAAGACTAAGCTAATTTGGGTATGAAAATATGACTATTACTAAAGCTAATTTAGTTTTTAATGAACCACTTGAGTATTGAAAAATATCAATGATTTGAGACGTAATTTAAACCTTATGACAAAGGATCATTTAGGGCTTTAGAAGTCCCATGTTTAAAGCTAATTTTGGTCCTCAAAACTAAAGGCAATTTAGTGTTTCAAATGAGCTTATAATTGAAGTTTCTTGGGATAATAAAAATACCTATATTAGATCCAATTTGCGACCTTAAAATCACTTATTATTAAAGCTTTCTTGAAGCTTATAAAGTTCTTAACTTTAAGCTCTTGTAAGTTAAAAAAACTCTATCAATTAGAGCTCCCTGGATAGCAGCTGATTTGCAGCTTTTAAAAATCTCCATTTAATTTTCAATTTCTTTCTCTTTTCTCGAAGAATTTTCCTGAATTATTTACAGCAAATTTGACATTAATCTTTATGAATACCTTTCACACACTGTCCATCCAACTGTCAATTATTTCCTTCTATTGAGATCTTAAATGGTTTCCTTGGTTTTTTTCAACCCCTTTGCATTAGAAAAAAACTGTTTAAAATTTCTACAAATCAAAAGTTTAAACCTTTTAAGTTCTCTTTAGAAGAAGATGAATATTTCAAGCATTACTTATTATCCCTTGTTAAAATAAGGGAATTTTGTTTGGTTTATTGTTGTTGCCACAAACAACAAAAAGCAAATCCTTTTATACAAAAATAATACAAATGTTTCCATTTGTTTTGTATGAATTTTTCCTGCATTCATATGGATTAAAATATAATAGAAGGAAAATGTTAGAAATAAATTAAACAGAGAATGATAAAATGGAGAAAAATAATAATAAAAAATAACTCTGAAACCAAAGTAACACAAGAGGGGAAACAAATAAAAGGATTGAAATTAGAAAAATCACCTCAGTAGGAAATTTTAAAACACTTCAAATGTCGTAAACATAAACAAAAATTTTCTCCTCAACTTTGATGGAAAGTCATCACTTTCTTTAGAGATGTCCTGCTGTCTATTTCTCTAACCTTAAAAAAAGCCTTTTTAAATTTATTTTATTACCCAAATTTCCCTCTTAGATATTTTTTCCAATATCCTAATAAATTTTTCTTGAAACATTTCAAGCTTATGCATAAACCTCCCTGCCCTCATAACCAAATACTATTACAAAATCTAAATACTTATGTAAATAATCTCTCTTTCTCTCTTGTCTATATTGTAAATATTTTTCCATTTTATTACTTGTTTATGATTAATGCTGCAGCCAACAGTAAAATTACAAACCAAAAATCCATTTTAATATAAGAATTTTAGTAGTATTTTTATGTTCACATGCCAGTGTAATTGTAGTTCAGAGATACATATGTGTATGGAGTGCAAATATTTTTAGAGTTGAATGGTTAAGAGTTCATACATCATGTCATGTATATTAAGAGATGCAACAACAAATTTTTTATAGATTGTCAGTTGTAGTTATATAAAATATTTTGTTATTGTTGTAGTCTAGATATTTAGCCAGTGAAATATGTTAAAAATTAAAT
Source organism: Phormia regina (assembly GCA_001735545.1). Lineage (NCBI taxonomy): Eukaryota > Metazoa > Arthropoda > Insecta > Diptera > Calliphoridae > Phormia > Phormia regina. The sequence continues at coordinate 31,504 of MINK01172116.1, forward strand.
GACAGAAATAAATTGGATTAAGGGGAGTTAAGGAATAAAGGCAATTTATATAGGAATATGTTATAATTCAAATTCTGTTTAAACAGAGTTTTAAATAAATTCCTGTACAATTTTAGTTTAATTATAATTTATTATTCATTTATTTATTAGTCTTAGCTTAATTCTAAATCTATTCTAGTTCTAGTTCTTCACACTCACAATTCAGTTCTACTTACATAAAGTTCCGCATAAGTATTAGTAAATTTCCTCATCAGTTCAAGTTCAGTGTAAGTTCCAGCACATTTTTAAATTAGTTCCAGTTCACCTCTCGTTAAATCTTAGTTCAGCTTTACCTAAGTTTAATTTCAGTTACCGATCAATTCTAGTTTAATTCTAGTTAAGTTCCATTTCATTTCTAATTAAATTTTAGTTCAGTTTAAGTTTAGTTCAAGTCTATTTATAGTTCATTTCTAGTTCAGTTTTTACTCAGTTCTAGTTGAATTCTAATTTTGTTCTAGATCAATTCTAGATAATTTTTAGTTCAGTTCCAAATCAGTTTTAGTTCAGTTCTTGTTAAGTTTCAAATCAATTCTTGTTCAGTTTTAATTCAGTTCTAAATCAATTCGAATTGAGTTCCAGATAAGTTATAGTTAATTTTTAATTTAGTTCTTAATTAATTCTATTTTTTTTTTAATGTAAATTTAAGTTCCGTTTTCTATTTCAGTTCTAAAAAAGTTTTAGATCAGTTTTCAGTTTAAGTTCAATTCTAGTTCAGTTGCAGTTCAGTTTTAATTTAGTTCTAATTAAGTTCCAGTTCAGTTTTAGATCAGTTCTAGATAAGATCTAACGAAGTTCTAGTTATGTTATAGTTCAATTCTAATTTAGTTCTGGGTCAATTCTAATTATATTCTAATTCAATTCTACTTCAGTTTTAGTTGAGTTTTAGTTCAGTTCTAGTTCAATTTTAGTTCAGTTGTATTTCAATTTTAGTTCAGCTCTACTTCGGTTTTAATTCAGTTAAGGTTCACTTCTTTTTCAGTTCTAGTTTAATTTTAGTTCAGTTCTAGTTCAGTTTTGCTTCAGATCTGGTTCAATTCTGGTTCAGTTCTATTTCAGTTCTTGTTTAGTTCGAGTCCAATTCGTGTTCAGTTCTAGCTCAGTTACAGTTCTAGTTGAGTTTTAGTTCAATTTTAGTTCAGTTTTACTTCGGTTTTACTTCAGATTTGGTTTAGTTTTGGTTCACTTCTTTTTTAGTTGTAGCTTAATTTTAGTTCAGTTCTTCTTTTAGTTTTATTTCAGTTCTAGTTCAATTTAGCTTTAGTTCATTCAATCAGTTCTAGATCAATACTTGAACTCCAGATAAGATCTAACTCAGTTCTAGTTGAGTTCCAGTTCAGTTTTAGTTCGGTTTTAATCTAGTTCTAATTTAGTTCTGGATCAATTCTAGATAAGTTCTAGTTCCGTTCTA